>JAODJW010000062.1:6040492-6061249 GCA_026777045.1 Hyperopisus bebe | reverse complement strand
AAACGCGGACTTAATACAGAGGACTAATGGCAACAACCAGAAACAGCTGATCACATGGGGATCCCACACGAGGTTAACGAGGGGGAGTGACACACGGAAGGAGCGGACGATCGGGCCAGGACAGGGGTAAGGTTGGGATAGGATCTTTATCGCTTTGGAAGCCATTAAGAAAGCGCTCCTCTTGTTTTATCCTGTTCAGCTTGTGTTTAAATGAAAAAATATTTAGGTGTAATTTTGGGGGGCCGGGAACCAATTAATTGGTTTTCCATTATTTCTTATGGGAAAAAATCGATCAGAATTCGAACTTTTTAGGATTCGATCCGGAGTCCGGAACGGATTAAGTTCGAGTATCGAGGTACCACTGTACATTTGTCTAACATATGTTTTAAAAAGCATACTGCATTTGAAAAATTTTTAGCTGTACTATTTCAAGTCAGAGCAGCCACTATGATAGAGATATTACGGCTTTTTGGTTGAGGGTGTTAGATTCGCTGCTGTTATTAACACTAATAGCGCAATAGCACAAACAAGAGGGCTACAGTACATATGCCAAAGTACGTCTTGCTTGGAGGTTAAAGGAGTTTGATGTTCATTGGTATGAGAAACAGGCGGTTCTAAAGTTAATTGGGTAGTTGTGCCTTTTACCAAGCACCTTGAATGAATACAGCGGCACATATATATGCTGATTTAGTGAATATGTTTTACTTTTTAATTTGCTACAATACATATATGCAACCAGGTTATTATTGTTCAATGCGTGTAATTACACAAAATTTGTTTGAAATCTGTCTTTGAATTTGTTAATGAGCTATCAGGACATGGTGTCAGAATATATTTAACAGAATATTATAACAAACTGGTTACATATAGTATACAAGAACAAATATTCAGATCACAACTGAAGTTTGGAAGAAAATAAAATGCTTTATTTTTATTAATAGGCTGTTGAATAAAGGGCTCTTGACTTCTCTCTGTGTTAAAACGGTATAGTGCACATCCATATTGTAGCGCACAATCACAGGGGTGTCCCACCCACCTTTAACCAACGCCACACAAGTAGCACTCAAATTTTCTCTAATGGGGAAGCAAGTAAAAAAAAAAAAAAACCACAACAAAAAAGTGACATGTACCTCAATATGAGAGAGAGAGGTCTGAGAACAGATTTATACACATACTCGATTAAATGGCAAGTGGTATGTAGTGTGTATGTAGGTGCTTTCCCATTGCAGGAAGCTTTTTCAGGATCCAGGATCTTAAAAGCCTGATGGTAGTTCTCTGAGGTAATTCTTGAGCATTTTTTTTTTTTTTTTTAGTTCCTACCCCAGAGTAGGCATTTCATTCAATATTTTACCTATAGCAAAGGCACAATACCTATAGCAAAGGCGTTATTAAAGAACCAAAAATAACTGAACTTCAAAAATCTAAATTTTGTTGGAAACAATCCAGAAGGAATTCCAGTGCTTCAACTTGCATATTAAAAGACTGATCTTATGGCTCCTTGACCACTTCTAGCTTTTGCTGAGCATATTGCAAGATTTAGATTTTAAATTTTCTTCTTCTCCTAGATGTGGGAGAAATTATATTAGGGGTTTAAAAATTCTTTTATGTATTGTAATAAATCGATTATTATGGCGGCATCGATCTGTAATGTCAGAATCAGTTATCTGCGCTGGCACACAAATTTCTAAAACATACAATGGGAAGGGAAGGCCTATTAATATTCATAAAGGAAGTACCTCCTGATGATCTTTGTGCTTTGGTGATGATCTTTGCACTACTCACTCCTGTTTTGTAGGGTAAAACGTTCCCTATAACGATCAAGATAATGTTTGTGCTACAGTGCTTTTAGAAAATGTCCTTCTCTTGCAGTGCTAAAAGGTTGTTTTTTGCTAGCTACAGTAGCAATGGTCAAGACTCTGAGGTAGCCAACTAGCTAGCAAAAAAGTAATGTTAGCCTTAGAGATGAACATCGTTCCAATGTGTCAATATTGATCGATATTTAAATTTTATCAGAAGTCAAAAGTCAGCAGCACCAGAGCCTAAGACAAGTACTAAAATAATGGAGATGATTGTATTGAAAGAACAGCCATCTTCCGTAGCGCAGGACGAGGGGTTTCGTCAGCTCATCCAATACTTAAGAGGTCTCGAAGTATCGGCCCATGACATGGTTATAATTTATTATTAAATCTGGCCCGTAGCTCGATCTTTCATTTTCAAATCAGAAGTCATTCTGCTAAATCTGCGCTGGCAAGCTCTGCAAGTTTCACTGCTGACAACCAAACTGAAGATTAAAATCGAACCTTTCCCTAAATAACTCTTTCATATGCATTGAATTGTTCCCTAAATAATTATTGTAATCAAATTTTACATTGTACACCACTATTTTATATATTACAATAATTAGAAAAATAATAATAAAATGTATAGGCCTACTAAGAGTCATGCAGGAGTAGTCTTAGCATCTGGGCAAAAAACAGGCAAAGTACTAACTAGTAAGCACTAACTAGTAAGCACTAACTAGTAACCAAATCAAAACTACATAGCCACCACCAATCAAACATTTCTGGCTCACCCGAAAGGGGCTCTATTGCCATTCTGAGAATGTACAATCCACACACCTGTGGTTGTTAGGCTGATGTAAGACACACACACACACAGACTTAAGAAAACAATTTTGTGTGGTTTCAGTCAAATACATCACACAAATGGCAGCACACCCGACTGCAACATTAATGCATGTCAGTCGTTAAGTCATTTTAATGATTTTTTTAAAAGGTGATACATCTCACAATGGCTTTTTCTGAATAAACACATTGTGCTCACAAGAACTTAATCGACCCTCTACACCATTTGATGAGGAAGTCTGATCCTGGAATAGTTATTTCATTCATTACAAAGGCCCTTTGCATTACCATGTATCGATTTGCTAAAGAGGCTGTTGACTCTTGGGAGTGGAAGAGCAGAACAGAAGGGTAGTTCCAGCTTCTCACCCATCCCTGCAGCTATCCTCAATATTAATTATCGCCTTAGATAGATCTGCTGAAGTCAGCTACACAATGCTGCACTTAACAGTATATGCGAATCAAGACAGCACAGAACTTCAAGCTGTGACAGCACCAGCAGCACTAGAATCATTCAGCTCGGTAACATGTGAAATCACATAACCATCTGTATTATTACTGCAGAAACCTTTGAGATGCATCAAAAAATTGCCCTGTGTAATTTTTGACTAAGAAATCCACAAAAGCTGGCCTAAAAGCTGGACATTCAGATTTCAATACAATTTAAAACTTAATTGTGCCTGAAAGTTAATTTCTCTTTAATGTAAGTTTACAGGAAAGCATTTTCATGACTTTGCAGTAGTTGCATGGTCTAGATTTCATATAACAAATCCAATTATAAGTTTTAACAAATGAATAAATAAGACGCATCTATCCTGAAAATGCCTTCTTGGAGATTCAGACTCAGTCTTGGTGTCACCATCTTTCCCCACAGTACCATGTCACATAACAGTTTTTGTAGCAGATCTCTTCACCTTCATTTTGGCAAACATGCCGGCACGCCTCTTGGGGGCGACAAACGCGTCTGCGAATCTGGCTAGCTCGGATGACGCTCTCCTTCAGCAGCATCGACTGCTTTCATTACTGTAAATACGCCCTGTCACAATTCATCAGGACTCTGCCAGACCTGTGAAAGTACTTTAGGGCATTCTCACCACCCCCTTTCCAACTCAAGTGGCTCTGTCACCTGAGAGCAATGTCACAGCACTAGAGTAAAGGTACCTGAAGTGTACAAGTATGGACAGCCAGGGACAGACAGAAATGGGGGAGATAGTGAAAGCAATCCTCACATCCCCTGTGATTTTTTTGACCTTGGAGAAACAGTCCGATGGACTACAGAAAGTTTTGAAACAAAAGACCAAGGTGTAAATTTTTAATTTCATGGAACTTTAGGAATGAGGGAATGGAGCAGAAAAAAATCCCTGTTGGAGGGGAATCCACCAAAGCAATTTCAATCCAATGATCCTCTCCAGAGTCAAAAGACATAAGCCACTCTAATCCTGCTCTCTCAGCTGCTTAAGACCTGCCTCTAGCTGCTGGGACCCAGAGGACAAGTGCTTCAAAGACTTTGCGAGGACCGTGCCTGGTGACACTGCTCCTCGAAGAGGTTTTAAAACTGACAGCTGCTTGTTTACCACTAGGGAAGATTCCCCCTCTATCTTCTTAGCAAAAAAAAAAAACATTAAAACTACATATAATGGGAGACACTGGGAAACTATATTGGCAGCTCAGACAATAAATGCTATGGTGGCCCCCATGTGCAACACAGGAGAAAACATCAAATGGTAATAACTAGCTCATCAGGTGTCAGTTTTGACCATTCACAGCACCTATGACTCTAAAACTGAAGACCAGCCTCCATGTCACTTGAGAAACAATATGGTGAGAAAAGGTGCAGAACTGGGTCCAACTGCACTTCACAGTCAGCCTCACTGACCTTTCAAATGCAAGGAAATGAAAAACAGAAACAAAACAGTCTGAAAAAAGCAGTGGTGGATAAGGAATATGACAGAGATAGAATAAAGCCAGCCTTGGCATTGGGGGAAAATACTGAACTGACAGGTTAATAAATTTTACTAATCTCTGGCTTACGTTCTGGAAGCTTCACAAAATCCTTCAGAAGAACGCAAGTCATCTAGACACTGTGATGACTGTCGTAATTGAATTTGTACTAGTTTATGCCAGTGTATAAATATTGTAGACCGCAGTCTCTTTAACACAAGGATAAACAGACCCCATCAAACGTGGCTCTGAGCTACATTGATTCCTGTACTGCTGCCGGAGGGACAGCAGTAATTAGATTTCTGACACCCATTTCCCAAGTTGTTTTCAAAATCACTCCCCAAACTGAGCTCACACATAGAATGTGCCCTCCCTGGAGAAATTAATCCGCAGCCAATATGCTGTAAAACCCAAACTGCATACTGGGAAAAAACAGCATGATTAAAAAAAAACAATTACAGGATTTTAAGAACACCTAGTAAATGTATGGGTCTAGCAAACATTCAAGGTTCTATCATTTTAATCCACAATGACATTAGTGGCATGGGGGTGATAACAAAACATCTCTGATTGACTTACATGATATGTTCTAAATGAGTTTTCTGCTGACAATACAATCTGCAATTAAGTTTTTCCCCATTTCTTTCCAAGACAAATGTCTTTGTAATGAGGCTATGCTTCTTTTGAATGTATATCACCAGAGACTGTGGCCTATTCTCCACATTTTTAAATACTCAGTCAGTGTATTAGAGGCAGTTGGGGAAAAAAAACAAGTTGATGGTTTTGCTTTCATCACACTACTCTGGATGTCCACTAGAATATTAGTTTCTCCCCGAATCAAGTTTAGTACTCCGGTATGGTCAAAGTTTGATTGTTTAAAGACACACAAATGTTTGTTAATTAAACAGAAGTTCTTTCCTTGCTTGCTTAAAAATCAGTAGTCTCACACAATTGGGAAAAGGGATAGCAAGCCTTCAGTCCTTTTTAATTATTTCCCCCACTTAAATATGTAGATGTTCCATTTATAACCCCAGAAGTAGTTTTCAAAGAAGTCTGTGGGAAATGATGCTAGGCCAATAATTCATTTGCTGTTAATAAGCAGGATAAGAATAGAAATTGTTCTGTCCATATGATGCAGGTCAAATGTTCATTGTTTTATTGGCAAAAAAGAGAATTTAAATTGTGTCCATACGGCAGATGGTCACTGATCCTGGGAAAACAGCTTAACCTGCTATATGTGATTCCTTACAAGCAGATATTTATGCACCATTTATTTTCAGATATTAGTTAAGAGGGTTAAACAACCACACAGCTCTCAAAAAAGCTTAGCATGTCTGCCATTATCCTCAACATGAACACACCATGGATGCATCAGGAAGGTTTTTTTCGTGGTATTGTCAGGGGTAACATGTTCAATCTATTTTAATGAGTGGGAAATCTCACTTCCCCATAGATGTTTTAAAGACTGTACCTATCTTCTGTCATGGTTTACCTCTTAATATTGGACCATTACTGGAGGGAATGGTCAGCTTTGTAATCAGTCTTCATGGTAATAAAATAATGCTCAATAAACATTTATCAGTTTAAGCAATTATCTATCAATAAGAGCAGAGGCTAATCAATTATTTTGGCCAATTTATTCTTCTGCATATATTTAGCAGTGACATTTCCATGTGTTGGGAAATACGCAAATATTCTAACTCATAAACTGACAACAGTGTGCTATCACTGACGTCACTATTCCAAATCACAATCCTTCAAAACACAATTAATTTTACAGAAATGAAACCATAATCTTACTGAAACAGAAATTCATGGACTTATGACTAAACAATAATGATTTTAAGAGGAAGCATTAGTATATACTTCATAAGATAAATACCCCTGTAATGCATCCATTATTAACCATTTATGCAAATGTGGTATAACAACAGTAAGTAACAGAATCAAGTACAGACCTTTTCAATGAAAACATACTTTAAGGACATTTGAAAAACCATACGGCCTTCAGATGAAAAATCGAATGGGCTGCAAGAATGAACACAGGCCTCTCATACTGCCAAACTGAGCCGTGCACTTCCCCATAATTTTTGGAGTCTACGGAGCATGTAAAGGCAGTGATCAACACAGCCACATGGTGCTCCAAGCCACTTTGCACTTGGGCAAAAAGGTAGAATCACAACATTAAGTCCCACCTACTCAGAATGCAGATAGAAAACAGCTTGAGGCAATACCACAGGCACACAGAAATTAATACAAAATGTGGGGATCAAAGGATGAGGGTTTTACTGCTTATTTTCAGAAATTAAAAATGGAGGGAAAAAGACATCTAAAAACAGTTCAGGAGAATCCACAATCTGATTGCTTGCAAATCAGTGAAAGTGCACCCATGTCATGCAAGAAAAATCCTATGAGCAACACTGGAGGTTGAAACTGTCTTGCACAGACACCTGTACATTTCCATACCCTGACAGTCAAAGATGAAAAAAAAAATCATTGGACTGAAGTAAAGAAAGAAGTTGGGTAAAAATGCAAGGTCTTAATGGGGTGTGTTGAATCAAGTGGTGACTTCTTTGAGATCTTGAAAAGTGCTATAATAAATTAAATGTAATTATTAAAAACGTTTTTGGCGGGCTCACTGACCATCTAATCCGTAGCCACACTAATACATGAAAATGATGGGAGCACAAGAAATGCGATCTGGCCCCGTTACCAAAGAAAGACTGCCCCATGTCAACCTCCTTAGTCTAAAGCTTTCAAGCAAAGTAGAAAGATAAAACTGGCATGCTGAATAAAACACACAACAAATACAAGAGACAATGCACAAACAGGATGAAAAGAACAAAAAGCAAAGCCAGACAAAACTGATAAGCCAATATGATCATCTGAATGAATTCCCCATTTCCTGATCTAAAACACCTATGAATAAAATTACAATGGAGCAGAAAAAACTACTCCTTTTTCCGTTTTCCACATTATCAGTCATCTGAATGACAAAATGAGCTTACACAATGAATGTCACGGTTGATACAGAAAGACAATGCCCAAATAAAATATTAATTTTATTCATCTAACAAAGAAAGTCATTACATGCACAGTGAACAAAACACACTCTTATTTTCCCCCCCCAAAATAATGTCAGACATTATCAGGACACATTCTTGTTCAAATTTGCATATGCTACAAAAAGAACACTGTATTGTGCAAATCATTAGTGTTTCTGACCACAGGATCAACACCCAGAGCATGCATCCCTGACTTTCCAGCCTATCCATGGGTTTATTATTGTATACTGTGGTATGTGTATTGTACTGTAATCTTAAGAACCTATGACCCTTAACCAATTTTTAGTCCTTAGTTTCTTACAAACATTCAAGGTAATAGTGTTCACAGAAAATTGCATGTTTACCGATTTCAATAACTAAGGTTAGACAAGATCGCTCCTTTGCTTTTAAGATCAGTCAAAAAAAAGTGGGCTCCATTGCAATTAGATGTGAAGCATTAAGTCATATCCAAAGACAATTTATTTATACACAAGGAGAACAGGATTTTCCAGATGATGCTTTAAAGTGGTGGTCTACAGCACTGTTCAACTGACCTTCTTTTCTAAAGATAGCAAATGAAATAAATACACCGTAACATTTTAGCAAGAACCACTGTAGTTCATGCATGTTTATTAGTGCACTTCCACATTGTATGTTGATAAACTGATGCATTAATGAGCATTAATAGGACCCACATCATCATTAAGATGCCTCTGCGGTCTTTGAAAAGGGTCCATCAAAAGGTTTTTGGAGTAATCATCATAAGATGATCAAGCGTCGAAACCGCCCTTATTTGTTATCATTATTCAGTGCTGCTTCAATTCTGGGGCAATCTCTTTCAAAATTTAATCAGTTTTAGTTCCGTACCCATACAAGGCATGGACAAAATTTGAAAAAGATGGTTTCTGAGTTATACCAAAGTGTCTGCAGTGGTAGTGGACAGACGCCAAAAGCCCTATGTATTTCTGAAAGTAGGTGAATACAACTATTGTCCAGATTGTGGTATTGGATTTAAAAAATAAATAAAATCAATAATGTTTTTGTGAATGTGTGATTGGGCATTGAGTTACAAAGGCCACTCCTTACTAAAAGAATAAGAAATATCATAAATAACAGGTTAAATAGGCTTTCTTCATACTATGAACCTACTTTCAATGGCTTCATGATGGCAAACACTCGACTTCCTGCCAGCTCAGAAACGGACCATTTTTTAATTAGTGAGATGCATGCAACAGTGTCATTATGTGCAGGGGATCAGGATACTACTTTGGCTGAATGAATGACTCTTTTGTCTCCTTAAGGAGAGATGTATTCATCATGTGTCACTTTGCAGCAGACAGACTGGAATAACTGAAAACATATATAATTCATTTACTGCCAGAAGCAGAGAAAGACAAAAATGCACTTCCAACCAAATAAGAACGACATAGAAACATATATTTTCAAAATGATATTAATATAAAGGTGAATACTCAGGCACATTTGTTCAAATTAGGCTGGTCTTTTCAGCCTCAGAATCACTTGTTAAAATGTTTTACTCTTAAATGACCTCTTGTGCAATTTCACAACTTTGTACCATTTCCTGCTATCCAGTAAAGAGAAAATACACAAGAACTATGGATGAATAAAGGGAGGGCTTTCATTACAGGGCCCAGCAAAAGTATTTAATTTGCTAAATGTTGAAACAAGATTCAAATGAAGGCAAATGTGCCTCCAAACTGCCGAATGAAATGAGTCATTTTACTCAACTCGAATTAAGCGTAATGTACCTGGCACAGCCATCACCTCGTCTTGCTCCATTTCAGCCTCAGTGTCTCATTAGGTACTACTACCATATCGCTGCTGAACTTAAAGCTAAGCGCTCACCATGAAATGAGGAGCACGCAGGGACCAGTGACACAGCCCATAAAAGTGCTGATCTTAATTAACATCAAAAATCTACTAATTTTATAGAAAGTTCATTTTTCCCCTTTAAATCAATCCTTTCATTCCCCACAACCGAGCTATGCAAAACGGTATTGTGCGTATTTATGCTACATTTGGGGGAGAAGACTAGCTGTAGCACGGTGGCTAGAGAACCAACTCTTCTGTAAAAGCAACCTAGGGGCCAAGGGCCAGCCATTAATGGATAACAACCAAGCAAGGAGCATGATGCACCACACAGTATCTTTTGCAACCAGGACCAGGAAGTATGGTTGAGGTCAAGCCTCACAGAGGATCAGCTTTGCCCGCATAATTCTTGGTGGGCAGGCAGATGAATGTCGAACAAGCAACTTTTGTTCATTGTTTACATTCTTTGAGGATCTGAACAGGATATATTACACAGCGTATTTTGGGCCATCTGGGGCGTTTGCGACAAAGCCAGGCCAGAATGCGAGAGGACCCCCATTCAGCCTACAGCCAAAGTGCTCAGATTAATGGCTGCCTAATGGAATCACGCATCTCTGGAGGTCTGACCTTGTAGATTCCCAGTCTACCAAGAACCCTAGGATGACTAATGAGGATGATGAAGTTTTTGTTTAATGCATCACAGGTGCTTTTTCTGGGAGAAAAAGCTGCAGGTACAATAAACTGTGTCAAATAATAGCCTGGTCAGTCACAAGAGGCAATAAACCATGTAGCAGCTACACATAGGCACACACACACACACACACACACACACACACACAGGGGAGGGGGTAAAAACACATATATGCAGCATGAGGAGGTTGATTTGCTTTTCACATTCTCCCACATACTTTCAGACAGTGAAATTACACAGCCTGCACTGCACTTCAGAGGGAGCTCAAGATGATTTGCGATAAGACACAGATTCTGAAGACTCCAAAAAGCACCACAGAATTCTCGACTATATATCAACACAGATTATGAGTGCCTACGGGAATGTTCCTATCCAAATTTTGAAGACTTGAAGCTGTTTAACAGGCAAAAAAGGTTCTGCTCCCTGCTGACACATGTACCAATGAGTAAGGCAACATTACCCATTTGCCTCCTTTACATGTCTTTTGTGGCCTAATTATACAGCCATTGAACAGATAAATTTAAGGTTTTGGCATACATTTGTATCTATGTATATTTTAGAAAGCACTTTAGGAGGAACATTCTTTTTGCTTCCTTTTGTTTTTATTAAGGTTCTTAAAATTCATATGTTTTATTAGCTTCTATGTGTGAAACAAATATCAAAATGAATGTATTCTATGGGAGAAAAAGAATAATTGGGAATAATAATTTTAACTGAAATTTGCTATACCATCATCACATCAGAAAAATGGTGGCATGAATTTAGTACCAGCGATTGGTTTGTATCCAATATCACCAGATTCAAAAGATTACAGACATGAAGACCGCTCCGAACAGTCAATGATATCTGTCTGCACTGATCTCATGTGCTTCAAAGCATTCAAACCAATCAGTCAGTCCTGCTGTGGGGAGTTTCCCCTCCACATTCCATTAAGCACATCTCTTTTATTGTGTAAAAAAAATAAAAATTCAAAAATGAAATGTAAATTCTGGGCTCAGTGTAGAGCTTTGTTACAGTAAGTAGGAAAATTAGAAATTCACGTTAGAAATGTGTCATTGCACAACTGTCACACCATGAACGTGATGTATATACATTTTATACATAATTTTTACTTCACAATACAGATATAATTTGTCATGTGGAGAATTATAGCTGGAAATTTTCCACATAATGGTTGACTGTGTGGTTCTCCAGAGTCATTATCTGATTCTTCATCTGAGAGTCATTTGCTACTAAAGTATAATTCAAATGTTTTATTTAATTGTTGGCAAAAAAAGCAAATGACATGGGTGTTCTTATACAGGCAGGCATGTGATTAGTTGCGAGACTGCACACATGCCAACTGCACTCCTGTAGGGATAGGATATGCATGAATGGTTTCTTCCAGTAAGTGTGTGGAGGCTCCACTATTCTTATCTGGTAGACATGAGATCCCATGAGGGAGGGAGCAGGAAAGCTGCGGTTTCAAAGGCCATAGCTCACATAGAGCTTTTGAAACTGTATTCCCCTGTGTCTAAAACACTTTTAGTCATCTGTGTGTTCAGAATCAGCCTTTACTTTATTCTAAATTCCCCTGCAATGTATTCGGTCCATGTGCCTTATCAGCAATGTCCAAATAGAAACAGAAGCAGCAAAAACTGCCATTCCTTGTTTTGTCTAGAAGGTGTTTCCAAAAGAACTCAGAGAAGACAATTATTGAAGCGCACACAATTCATAGTGTTCCACTAGTAAAATAGTTATGGCTGAATATTCTGCCAATCCCATAAGTATAAACCTAAACCTAATTGCTCCCAGCCATATTTCATTAAGTTTTTGTATCCCCCCCAGTTTTCAAGGTAATACATATGGTTTTAGAACAGGTTCACCACTGCCACTGGAGAGCCAATGTGAGCCAATAACTCAAAAATGGATCTTTTTTTAACACTTAGCACCAACATCGTATGTCTGAGGAACTAAAAGTGATTACATTTTGAGACAGTTCACCCCAAAACTGAAGCAGTGTCACATAGGGATAGCCAACTGGCAATTTGTTGTGAGATTGAAGATCTGGATCTCAAAAGGCAGAGCATTACACTAACAACCAACAGCTCGGTGGTTCAGATCCCATGAAGTACACATAACTGTACCTTTTGGGTGTACCGTAAGCCTTTTTGGATGAAAGCATCACTGGCAGGGAATGAACACAGTGCAATTATTAATAAATATGTATAAAAACACACATATGAAAGTTACATGGTGTGCATTGTTCCCTACAGCTTAATGCTTAAAGCACACTTAACAGGATATGTCTGTACCATTTAGGTTTATACTTATTAGTATGTTAATTATATGTTTTGTACTTTAAACTGACTCAGTACAGTCATTATTAGTAACGCTATTTCAAAAAAATATTTTCCCACCCTGGTCTCTTGGGGGCTCAGTACGAATATGACATTGAAAAGGCTGTTAATAAAATACTGTAAAGAATGATTCTGTGTTGCCTTTTTTGGGGAGAGCCACAAGTATTTGAATATATTCAAATGAATTGTGTGACATTTGAAATTCGTTCAAACTTGATTTTTGAAAAAAGTGACAGCCTTAATGTGGAGTCTTAGCCACAGAGCTAACAGAAGCGATAAGGCAGACAGAGATAATCACAGAGAGCCAGGATGTTAATGTCACTGCTGGTCGTCTTTACCCGGTAATTGACCTTTATCTGGTCCAAATGAGAAAGAATGCTGATTCAGACTCGATATTTGAGAATTTCAACACCCTTTTTCCCGTTACCATCTTATTCCAGTTTCCAGCATGTTCTTTTTTATTTGACAGTGTGCTTTCAATATTTGAATAAGCCTCTATTGTGTTTATCTTAAATTGGATTCCTAGGCATGGTCCCATGGGGATGGATAAGGACTACTGAAAGCATGTAATTTTTTATTCTAACGTGATAGAATTAAATTAATAAAATTAAAGCAAGTTCTCTGACACTTCACCACAAATGATTCCACAAAGCAGGTCCGAAACACACAAGGTGGCTGATTTCATTCAGTATTTCATTTAAGGATAAAGGTGTTTCACTTTGATTCTGCAGGTGAAGTTCCCTCCCAAAAAAAAAGGAAATTACAGGTAGGCTGCTTGAATTTTTTTAAAATGCATGAATTAGCCACTGAATAAATGACCGGCTTTTATTTGAATTCTGTTAAATTAGCAGAGTCTGACTCATCCAGCGAAACAAAACTTCATCCATACATGGAGGAAAGCTGATTAATGTTGAAGCGGGGCTTTGATAAGACCCCAAGGACGTGTTTTATCTTTCAGGAGCAACCCACACCGCTCAGAAGCCATTCAGGAAATCAGAGGGCTAGCATTGTCTACAAAGCACTCATGGACCACTTCCTTTTTTAGCAGTGAAACATGCTACACAAAACTGCATAAAACCACAAAAAACAACCAAAGCAGATACATAGAGGGGAATTAAACACACAAAAAAGGAGAGACACTTATCTGTAAAGTCAACTTGTATGCCTTAGTCCAAAAGAAACAGGAGTGCACTGTTATGTTCAGCAGAATAATATTAATAAGGTCATCCTGAGTTAGAAGGAATCACCCTTCACCCCCTGAGGGCAACAGCGATGCCAAGGCTAGGTGCTGGAAGGCATTTTTCTGGGAAGTAAACAAAACAGCTAGTAAATTTCCATTCCGGCGCTCTCCAGACCCCAAGTGCTGACCAAGCCTGTAGACTCAGCAGCCCTATTACCAAAGTATCACTTGGCCACTGGGCTGTGTGTGAAAAAGGGTTCTTTGAATCCTTAAGACTGCAGCTCTGTGACACCACGTTTACCTGACTAAGCATGTAACAATAGGAATTTCAGTTTCACCTTTAATCACGTTGGTTAAATCAAGCAAGACAGGCCGATGAATTAAATTCCAAGGAGGTCAATACAAATCGTTGACAAGGCTTTAGACGTGCAGGTGCGTCAAAGCTGCGCAGCTATGTGGGGATTGGTACAAGGTTGAGTAGAGAATGTTTTAAAACAGTGACAAATTAACTCACTGTACTTGTATTGTTTTGTACATATTGAGATTACTCAAATATTCATCTTACTGACATGCAATCCTGCGCTTTTTATAATTATCAACCACACATGCACATTGTATATATCATACAGCATGTGTCTATTGTTGCGTATTAACCATCTATGTATATACTCTATGTATGAGTCATCAACAACCAGAGACAAATGTGGCACAACCTGTGTTTATAAACACACTTGGCCAATAAATTTAACTCAGATTGTGATTCTGAATGCTGCATGATGTAAACTTTATGAAAAGTAAAATCCACCAACTTATACGTAAAGATATGTAAATAAACAAATCATTTGTCAAATTTCACTCCAGAGAAACTGAATTGTAACACTATCCCTATGAGGAACACATGTAAAACTGCAAAATATTCAGGAAAATATCATATGCATGTGTGGCTATGTAATTAATTGCTTAGCTAGAGATCTACCACGTACTGCAACTGTGTTTCAGGCCATATGCAATGACTAAAGGACGTGTTCTCAGTATTTGACAAATTTACCTGGAAATGAATCAGTGTCATGAGTGAAGTCACATTAAAAGCAAAAATTATGTTGAAGTTTGTTACTGGACGTGGTCATGTGTCTCACATGCTGGAATACAACACCAGTGGTCCTAATAAGGAAATTTCAGTATGGTATGGTCTGAGAGGAAGTGGGGGAAGGAATCATACTGCTCACTCCATGTTAGACTCTTCCAGGCACTGCAATGAAGACATACACTACACAGAAAAAAGTACTGGGATACCTGGCCATTACACCAACAGGAACATTTATGACATCCCATTCTAAACCCATAGGCATCAATACAGAGTTGATGTAATGGCCCCTTTTGCAGCTGCCACTCTTCTCAGAAGGCTTTCTACAAGGACCCTGCTTTGAGCACTAGGGAACAGTCATGCTGGAACAGAAAAGGGCCTCCCCCATACTGTTCCCACAAAGTTGGAAGCATAGAAATGTCCAAAATGTCTTGGTATGCTGAAGCATTAAGATTTCCCTTCACTGAAACTAAGGGGTCTAGCCCAATCCCTGCTAAATAACCCCATACCATTATCCCTTCTCCACCAAACTTTACAGTTGGCGCAATGCAGTCAGGCAGGTAACATTCTCGTAGCATCCACCAAACCCAGACTAGGCCATCAGACTGCCAGACAGAGAAGCTTGATTCATCACACCACAGAACACATTTACATTGCTTCAGAGTCCAGTGGTCGCTTGACATTGCGCTTGGTGATACGGCTTGCATGCAGCTGTCCGACCATGGAGCCCATTCCATGAAGCTCCTGGTGCACAAATTTTTTGTGCTGGGGTTATAAATACAAGAGAAAGTTTAGAACTCTCCAGTCATTGAGTCAACTTTTACGCACTATGTGACTCAGCACTCAACGACCTTGCTGTTAATTTACATGGTCTGCTACTTTGTGGCAGAGTTTCAGCTGTTCCATAAACATTTTCACTTTGCAATAATACCACTTACACTTGACTGTGGAATATCTAGCAGGGAAAAAAATTCACAAATTGACTTATTTTAAAGGTGGCATCCTATGAGAGTAACACACTTGAATTCACAGAACTTCATTCTTTCATAAATGTTTGTAAACCTGACTGCATCGCTAAATGCTTGATTTTATACACACTTTTGGCAAAGGGTCTGAATGAAATACCTGAATTCAATGGCTGAGAGGTGCATTCCAATAATTTCTATTTAATGTGCATTTGGAAATTAGTCTACACAAACCCTTCATTAGATACTTAGACTCTTTTCACTCTCTGCAGTGGTCAGGGACTAATCACATTCAACGGCTGGCTCAGAAGCCACAGCATGTTGTCCCATTCATCTGTAAGAGCACCTCATTGGCACAGTGGTTAACAGACAATGTTAAGGCTAGAGATTTTAGAGAGAATTTAGCCTGGTAAGTACTTGGAATGCAGATCAATCAAAGCAGCAAAAAAAAAAAAATGTAAGATAGATTGTCGGAGAGGAAAGCTCTTCAACTGTGACCTCGCCTGGATGGAGGCTAAAACATTATTTATATTCACAGAGACTTTACTCAATGTAAACTATATATATTTGATATGTTATATCAAAACTTGAGCGCGACAAAAACTGAATTTTATAAAAAAAAGTTTGAAATCAAGGGCAAGATTTAGGCCTATGCAGAGTTAAGTTGAATACGAAATTTACTTACAACATTATGTAATTATGCTTCCCATAAATGATCACAATCTCTAATGATCTTGTAAAGGAACCTCCACAAAAAAAAATAATAATTGTGAACCAGGGACAGCCCTGCAACAAGTGGCCAATAATGCCACCCAAGCTACAGGTCAGATAGGGCCAGCACATGAAACTATAGAAGCAGCAGTTGGTCGGGTTTGATCTTGCACTGGTGCTGCAGCACAAGGAAACCCCAAACCCAAAACTGTTTCAACAAGACAGGACTCCCATACATTATCATCTTGGTAAATGGTATACTAGAAGTCCTTTAGCTCATGGAAGTGAAGACCGAGCACTGAGCAATATGGGCAGGTGGAAACTGGAAAGGACAACCAATCCAAGCTCTTGATAAGGAAAATTTATCAGTGACACTTCGCAAATGAGCAGCATCATTTGGGGAATCAAACATCATACACACACACGTACGCACGCACGCACAACAGAAAATGGATACATCTCTATATCAGAAGCATAGGAAATGGGGGGGGAGAAGACAGGACTGTAGCCTGCTAAATCTGAATTGGGCTTTATTCACCTCCCAATAAGTAGACCTTTGTTTACAAAGTACTAATAAACATCAAACTCTCTTACGCCTTTGTTAGAAATACAGATATAGTGGGTAGCCCCTCATTTATGACTTCATAACTGGTTGTTATGTGGTTGTCATGTTTCACCCCTTTCAAGTACACTCCTTATCCATTATACTGCACCCAGACTAGTATTTAAATTCAAACTCGCTTAGTTTTTCAAAACAAGAAACTTGGCAGTCCCCCTTTTTTTTTTTATCATTAACCCTCTCTCAGTCTCTGTCACTATATTCTCCCAAGTTCTCCCTCTGCAGAACAAACTCAGAAAAGCATGAATGCTGATGTTTTTTCAACATTATGGCTCAACAGAGTCTGACTTTCACACGTTGGAATCACCAAACTCCCATATTTGCATTTGTCTGCAGAGGTATCATGGTAACCATACCAGGTTTGTCTGAGGAAAAACGTGCAGAAATGGCCTATACGAAAGGGGCTATTATGAGGCTACTATTACACCATTTTGAACACATCTGGAGAATAGATTTGTTTTAGAACAATGGTGAAATATGACAAAATTAGGTGTGCATTCAACATTCAAAATGTACACATGCACGTCAGCCTGGAAACACAAATGAGACATCTCCACTGAGAGTTTCATGTTCCTTTCATTGTACCTTTTACATAATGCACCTTTGATTTCTGCCTCTTATTACGCCTTGACATAAAAAATAGAAGAATCTTAATGTAAGTAACAGCTGTCGTGGGCATTGGGCAGGGTTACTTAGAAGAAAAAAAAGTGTTTTTTGTGGAATGTGCATTATTGTTGTTATAACAATTCTGAGAAGTTTGTGAACCCTTTGGAACGATCTACATTTTTGCACGAATGGCTGTTAAAAAGGTAATCATCCAAGTCAAAATAAAGTCAGTTAATGTGACTTTTTTTCTATATGAACCCTTGTATTTACAAATAAACTCAAAACGTTTCTGTATCCGAGACCTGTGCAGCAGTCAGGGTCATTTGTCTACAAAATGGTTTTAGTTAACAATACCCAAAACTTGGTCTGGCTGTTGTCAATCAAGATCAGTGTCATTTTTTTGCCTAATTCCCACCAATAAGTAAAGCTTTTAAAATACTGAACAAGTCGATAAAATACGTAATAGGAAAAGCAATCATTTCTCTAACTCCTGCTGTCATGTTGCTCCAATTTACTGGTAGTTTGTTTATCAACTAAGTTTCTTTTAGGGGAAAGTAACAGATGTCAGGTGAACCCCTAGTAACCTTTAACAGCAGCATCTCTCTCTGTCTGCAGGAGTCAGATATTCACCCAAGAACCCCTGCTGAGGGCACATATGAGCTCATCTCTCCACTATTATCCCTGTGGGGATAATCCGCATAAGGCTGTCGCTCCCTGCCTGGTCCTCGATGATGCAGTCCACTGGGCTCTAGGGCTCTGACTGCTATGGCTCCCACACAAAAGAGGGCAGAGGAAGAGACCCCCCCCCCCCGAACCACCCACGCACAAATTCCGTGTCCTTCCCCTTGGTCACACCTCAAAAAGCAAAGCGGAGCAGGCACGTCTCAGGATTCCCTCTCAATATCTGTGGGATTAGACAGAGCCCCCATCTGTGAGCTGTTCTGCCAGGCTGCTGAACCTTACTCTGGCTAATTCAAGTAATTTTAAATGGAGGAACCCATTGTAAATCCCTGCACAAGGAAAACAATTATATGTACTAAACTTTAATCCTTTATGAGCTCAACCATGAGCAGTCTCTGTATGACAAAACCAAAGAAAAATGAATGCTTGTCACCATTCTTTGAAAAGGAAAAAAAATAGATAAATAAAATCACAAGGGATGCCTGAGCAGACCAAAAGCTCAAGTAACATTATAAAATCATCTGGATCATGTCTCTAATATCATCCAGTAACTACATAATAAAAAGATACAATTCTGCTTTTTTAAGAACACTTCTAAAAGTACACTTTACCACATTATAGTCTGCCAATAGGGTGCCATTTGATGTGTCTCTTTGCTGCAATATTTAAAAAAGGAAAGGGGAGCATAACATCACCAAGGCCTCCAATCCAAAAGAACTCTTTAGGACCAATTAAAAAAAAAAGAAATAGGAAGAACTAAATAAGCATGACTGTATACGATGGAATATGGTGCTTTAGCTCTAAAGAGAATAAAAGTGATGTGAGAAGCTTTCATACTAATTTCTTATTGCTCAAAATTGGACTGTATCATTGGAAACTGTTGGTTACTTGCCAAAATCACAATAAACACACTACAAATGCCCTGGCAACATTCAGTAGACAGAAGAGCTAACTTAGTATAAAAACATTCATGCTGGAGTCGACCAAAGAAATTGTTTTATTTCTACACAAAAAGAAAATTCGCTGTGAAGCCAGTATGTGAGATCAAAACAGAGTGATAATCATCACAAACATGTACAACATGTATAGCATTCAATATACGGTATATACATTGACAAATCTAGACTTCGAAAAACAAACATCTGAGATACATAAAGTTTACGGAAGCACTAACATAAAAAGGTGACACAGGCCTGTAAGTTAATTTACAATTTATCTTTTCAGTTACGTAATATGCATTTCTTAGTATGTATTACTACCATACGTTTGGCTTAGGGAGGTAAATCTTACTGACATTTGACTTCCATAAGTTTGTGGAATGAAGTACTCATGTCAGGCGAAAACTGCCTGTGTATACTTTGTGTGTGTGTGTGTGTGTGTGTGTGTGTGTACACACACACAGATCCCATTTGAAGGTTGGCACAAATATTTCAGTCTTGTGGAATAATGACACAAATGTGTGAGAAAGATATCTAGTGACCCTTTAACATACACAAATATATAATCATTTTCCACTTACAGAGGAGCAAATACTTCCAGCAGTAGCACTACTGCTAAAGCAATTCAGTGTCACCTGCTACTTCGGGAAGTGGTCTGGCCATTTGTAGATCACATATTGTTTGGGGCAGCCGCAGGGCCTTTGTTTAAAAGGAAGCAAAGCCAGCAAAAAGGGAAAATTTTGAAACTCAAGTATTACTGGGCAAACATGGCATTCCATGGAGTAGACATCCTATTGTTTTGTCTCTAGGGCTGCATTCAGATCAAGGGTGGTGAACTAATTTTGTCTTTAATAAATGTCTTTGTTACGTTTTGGTGATAAATGTTACATTTATCATTTATGACACCTGAGAAGCAAAAATGCTATACTAGGCTACCTAACTCAAAAACAAATGGTTGTTTTTTTCTTTTTGAAGGCACAAAAATGCATAAACAGCGGCGAAACCATAGTTCTATTTGTGCTTGCATCATCATCATTATGATGAAGAAAGAAACAATAAAAGCACTAAAGTGAATAGTGTGTTCCTTGTGTTAACCAGCAACCTAAAAATGTAATAAAAAAGGATCTCAAGGGTAGAGAGAAGTCCCCTTTGAGTCGTTAATAGAATTCAGTGGGGGAGGGAATGAAAATTGCTGCTTATTCCAGAATAAGATTGTACTCAGTGTGGAAAACCTAGACCATATTTCAATGCACATATCTCACACCCTGATTTGAAAACCAGGCAAAGGATATTCTCACAGTGTATATTTATTTATAGATCAATGGAGACGTCATCCATTTGGCCATAAACTGAAATGTTAGACCTAGACAATGGAGGGAAAGCAATTTTAAATATAACCAGCATCTCCTATACTTTTTACTTCTCCTACTAAAACCACAGCCACCTATACAAAGATCCTGACCTAAATCTGTGGAATGCCATGAATTGGGGATTTTTGGTAGTGGCG
>JAODJW010000062.1:6013709-6027631 GCA_026777045.1 Hyperopisus bebe | reverse complement strand
CTGGCAATGGCACATATTGATGCACTATCCTGGAGGAGTTGGACTACCTGTGCAACCTCTGTAGGGTCCAGGTATCCAGGTATTAGAAATGATGACGTCACCAACTAATAGACTATTAAATTAGTTGGCAAGTAATATGGTAATCGGATTTAGTTGACGATGAATTGCTGCACCTCTAGTGACAAATCATACATAAAATTCTGCAATATATACACAACAGCCAGATTCTCCGATACTCTTTGATACTCGTTTCTATATGGCAAGGTAAGCCAGTTGTGGCAATCTTTGACTATTTCAACAATACATAAATATAACAGCATGGTCTCACAATCCTTTCATGTTCAACTAAATATACTGACTTACAACAGGACTCAGCAATCAACACAGAGGGGACATGGTAAATGGACCCCAATACTTGGACAGGGAGCTATGCTTTTAGGCTCAAAGGGAGCAATGACAGACCGCACAAACAGATTTCACTCAATCTACTCTATACCAGCCTTGGCCAGTTCACACTCATCCAGACCCTAACCAGCCAAGGGACTTTCAGAGTGTCTTGCTCCATGGCTCCCATCTCCTGCTGCTCGTACTCTAAAGCCTGGAACGCACCAAGCCAATTTTCGGCCAACGGAAGCTGACCGGCTGTCAGTGAGTCAGCAACTGCCTGTCGCACCAGTATGCAGCACAGTTGGACACGGCTGCTCCCCACTGGCACCATTTTAGCTGATTGAGCATGCCGAATCGGCATCGCAGCTTGTTGGTGAGAATGAGCTCTTTGATTGGGCTGTATGACGACAAATCACCTCTAATAATGCTGGTGCAGGAGTCAAACATTCATCAGCCTTGGTTGGTGGTAGTTTTTGCTGTCGGCTTGGTGTATACCCAGCTTAAAACAGGGGACACAAAACCCTTGAGGGACCAAGAGGTGTATCTTGATGAGGGACAATGACTACTCCTATATGTTCTGCAAATTGGGCCACTATGAGCATCAAAATAGACCTGAACTGTTTTTAGTCATAATAGGTAAGAATTACCATGCCACTTGGGAGTTGTAAAATGTAACCCCTGATTTTGTAATGCTGTAATTACAGCACAAATAATTGACCACATTGTGGCAGGAAAATAAACAGTTTCATGGAGGTTATCATAAAGCCAGGCTTTCACACTTTATCTGCTTGAGAATTTCATATACTATTCTTTAAGATAATATGGCTGTAAAGGTACCACTTAAGGAAAAAAGATGGATGCATTTTCTTTGGCTGACATGGAAAAAACACCATGTGCCAAAATGATATAATAATAGTAACTTTAAAAAGTTAACCTATCATGGTCAATAAAAAAACGGCACCTTTCTGCTACTCCCCCAAAAATAATTTCACGCAACTACCAATTTGCTAAATAGCGGGCTTTGGGGGGGGGGGAGGTGTCAGAATGCTATGAAGACAGTTAAAATTACATGACAGCCCCGATGAACAGCCCCTAGAAAAGTCCTTAAAAAGACATTTCTGATAAGAGGGGCAATCTTCTGAGAGCAAGCATATGTAGCAAAAAGAATAAAAAAAGCAGGATATAACTGGGTACTCCTCCAGAAGCATTCTGGAAGTTTGTGACAGCATTGTAAAATAGTAAATGGATGAGTCCATAGAAAAATAGTTGCTAATTAGGCAGCCGAGAGAAAAACGAACGCACCATTAGATAACCGCCTCGACAAACATTCACATGCACGTCTGAATCCTTGTTGAAGTGTGTCGTTGTGTTCTCTGTTTCACGCTCGTCACAGTATGGATAGCTTAGATCTATCGGATTTGATTTTGTGTTAAACGGACTTTTTCGTTTCAATTCAAAATTCATGTAGGCCTAGCGCTTGTCACGTTGAGAGGTGCATAGAAAAAAATAATCGTGTGCAATTTATCACAGGTACGGGCGGGTAACGAGCGGAATGTTAACGGGCCCGGCCGGGTGCGGATTTAACTTTAAAATAATCACGGGTGCACAGGCGAGTGTGGTGCTGTACTGTGTACTCTGCCTGACACCATTCTCAATAGATGTCCCCCATTCACTGTATATTCCCTCACATTACACCCACTCCCAACCCTTGAGCCACTGTGTCCACCTCAGCCAGAAGTAATCAGAGGGCCTCTCACCTGCATTGTAGCACATGGATGACTGAAGAAAGCCCAAGAGCAGCAGTATGTTTTGAAGACCCATGGGGAGGAAAACAGACTATGCAACCCAACAAAGGTGGGCTGGACATTTCAGCAGAGCTCATATGCCACACACAACCAAAACCCTCCTCATACCTTCCTAAGATGACACCAGTTCATTCCAGTCATTTTCTACACTGGACCTTCATCCGCTTGAAGGAAGGGCAGCATTCCCACCATTCCCTCAATCCAATAAACACTTTTGGCAAAAGTGTACATTACACAATTACAATACTGAAGTGACCAAATCCAAAAAGAGCTAGGTAAACTCAGTCCAAAGTTCGTAATCATATGCAAAGTCATGCATAAAATATCAGATGATAGTGATCAACTACAAATGAAAATATGAGGGATGGGCCAATCCACATTTTTTCCAGTTCCGATCCGATTCCGATACACATCTGCCAATATGGATAAGGATTCCGATACACATCTACCAATACGCATACAGATTCCGATACAAGAGCACTTTTTACTTTAACATTTTAATACACAATATATAAATATTTATACTTTATATATTATTACTATTTTTTAAAACTAGTAAACACAAATAAAGCGTGCCAAAAAAAAGCTTTAGCTAGGCTACTGGTGACATACATAAGACGTACAAACGAGGTGGAACAGTGCCTTGTTTTAAAGTGTTTGAGGCATTTGCAGTTCAATTTGAATATCTTCCAAGAGAGAACACGCAAGGGGTGAATGCTTAAAATGTCCCACAATATTTCTCCCACTGGAGTCACTTACACGAGGGGCTGCTAAAGTAATGTATCACAACCTGTAGGGAGTGCGCTAAACAGCAAAGTTAGCTTGGCTATTGCTTTTTTTCGTACAACTCGTATTCTCTCGCACAATTGCATGCACTTTGATTAGCAGGATATACCATCTGTCAATATTTTGAGACTGCAAATAACTGTGCTACTAGCTGTTAGAAGTGTAAATTTCCTTCGGGATTAATTATGTATGTTTGTATGCATGCATGCTTATATGTATCCACCCATCTATATATATACATATATACATATACATATAGTCACCCTCTGATCTGATGCTCTTACACTCAGCGTACTGTGAAGAGTATGCGCATGACATCACAGCAGGCCGTCACTGTGCTCACACCCACTGAGTAGCAGCGTTAACCTTCAGCTTGAATGCTGCAAAAAAAAAAACACATCTAGAATGGGAAAGAGCTGTCGTGTGATTGATAGTACAAATAGATTTAACAAGAAATAAGAGTTCTCTTTTAAGAGACAGCCCAAAACTAAATAACTAAGTATTGGACGTGGATCAGTCACATATGGCTGATACCTGATCTGTCACATAGGTCTGGATTGGCACCGATATCGATTCAAATATCAGATCGGTGCTTCCCTCGAAAATATACAGCTCTGGAGGGGGGAAAAAAAAAGACCACTATATTTTAAATCTGCATTTTTAAATCCTGGTTTGCTGGCAGAAAGCTACACTGTGAGGCAGGATGCTTCCAGGCTCAAAGTTTCTAATACAGCAGTACACAAGAACAAGGTGAAGCCGGACTGCTAGGACAAGTTTGTATCAGGCTCCTAGAAGCAGGACTGAGCTCCTAGAAGCAGGACTGAAGACCCATAAAGCAAGGAAGAAGCCCTTCATCAATGAGAAGCAGGGAAGAACCAGGCTGGAGTTTGCAAATACTGTAATGTATATTTTACAAAGACACATACCCATAAACTGGGGGGGGGGGGGGGGGGGGTGTTTCATTCATTTCTCAGAGTTATGTATTTGTTTATGTACCTAGTACAAGCATAAGGAGTCAAGTAGAACAGATCATGGATTAAAAAAAAAAAACTTCAGTTCTGAGAGATCATGTTTACTTGTTTTAAACTTGGGCTAAGGTTATAAGATGGTTTGTTTTAAATTTTCAGACTTTCTAGAATTTGAGTTAAACTATAATTTGACAAACTGACAGCCATACAAGTTAGTACACAAATTATTGGTGTCCATTTAAATTTTTGACCATATAAAATTATTTATCAGTTAATATTGTTGGTCATCAGAATTTTTATGACCTCTATCAGAGATAAAATGTTCATTTTGGTTCAGCCTGATCACAGAGTTTGCTACTAGATCCTCAACAGAGGCATGGAGGGGGCAGAGAAAGACAAAAAAATTAATTAACAAATCATTAGCGATTTAACAGAATCATCCTGAAACCCTTCCAGTCCACAACTTTTACACAGACTGCAGCACATATTTCAACACTTGAAAGACATCACAAGTAAACCATTCCGATCTTTTTTCTCCTATAGGTAAAGTACTGACTACTGTATGGGTATGTATGTGTCATTTATTTTGCAAACTGAATTGGATTAACACAGCGATCAAGCAGGGTGAAAAAAAGAATCAATGGGTGATGAAACTGAATGAAACACCAAAATGATGGGTTGCACTAAAATCAATCTTCCATTCCCCAACATTTAGAGCACCAAGAATTCAGAGTTATGGTTACCTACATATGTTTACTACGGCTTAGCAGAAGTGAAACAAAAACATAAAAAATAAACAGAAACACAACACACATGGTTTTCTAGGTGGTTTGTCATAATGTGCCAGTACCTCATGTTGCTCAGGGGCAACATCCTGCTAGAATGAAAACATAACGCCTGAATACAGATTTTGTATGCACTCCCACAGCACTTTACAGTACCCCACCCAAAATGCTACTTGATTCCACAAGGCTTTGTGATGTCCACAGCAACCATAATTTCGCAAGAAACCTCTGGATCTATTAAAAGCATTAAATAGGGACATACCTGCCACATACAACAAGCTGATAAAGTAATGACCTAGTCAGCAGGCCTACAAAAAAAAACTTATTTGTCCATTTCATCATACTAGTGGTAGGAGTCATCATATTTTGCCACAGACCAACAACTTTGAACTAATGTTATTTGTTTAAGGTCTCCTCCTTAAATCAGGTTAAGGTCAGTCTTCTATGGCTGTACCACAAAACATCTTGAACAGTTCAAGTAGTCTCACTCCTTTCCACCCCTTGTCAATCCACTCAAACATGGTCCCACTTCCATCCAGTGCTGTTCATTTAAGCCTGTCTAGATAATTATCCTTGTAATAATTCTGTCTAACTATGCATTATCCACCATTTACAATTGCAAATAAACTTAGTGGACAAGTTATCAAGGTATATCCATGGCTGGAAGGGCATCCAGAATGGGATAGCAAGAGGTGACATCCTTTCCTTCCATAGAGGTTGTCCTTTCTTTCACCTCATGAGGGGGACTTTCAAGCACACACCTGAAATATTCGATACTAAGCAGCAGGGATAAGAATGAACACCTTTGAATCTGAAGCCATGGTACTCCGTCAGAAAAGAACTGATTGCTCCTGTCACATGAGGGAGAGAGTGTGGCTATAGTGAAGGGGTTTAACTACCTTGGCTACATGTGACGTTAAGGATGAAAGCAAGTCATTTCAGTGGCAGCAGTTCTGTGGGTATTGAGCAGATTCGAATTGGGAGCCATGTCGTCAGACAAGGCTCTTGGTTTACAGATCAAAGTCGCTATCCACACCCATATGAGCTTTAGGTAATGACCAAACAAGGCTGTGAGCACAAACAGCCAGTGTGAGGTTTCCCCACCATAGCATGCCAGACCTTTCATGACAGTGGTGGCTGGCAAAAAGAAAGGACCTTAAAAGAATCTGAAGGAAGAGCATCCTTAAGAAGAGGTACCTGAGGCAGTTCAGGCACCTCATTAGTGTGCTTATGTGTAAGGGAGCTTGTCCCAAGCACATTTTACTTGGAGAACCTGGAGCAGACCCAGGACATGTCGGCAGGGATGATATCTCCCATCTGGCATGGAAATATCCGGGATCCCAAAACAAGAGTCTGTGGCCTTTTGAAGAGGTCTGGTCTGACATTCTTGGTATGCTAACTATGGCCAGGACAGGCAACATGAAGTGGATTCGGAGCAATTAATGTCCATGAGCAAATAAGCTTTGCATGGACCAAAATGTGTTAACTCAGTTAAGAACTACACAATTTTTAGAAAATTAATTTAATGGAACCTTTTATAAAGAGGAGATTCATAAAAATGACCTGATGGACATTAAGTATTTAAGAGAACAAAAGAACTACTTCAGATTTAGAATGTAATTGGTTATCACTGGAGCTACACACCGATTAGAACCAGCATATACCCAGGTGGCTTAAACCAAGAGACTGAGGCCCAGCATGTTTCACTGTAGAATAAGCACACTTCTCTCTATATATCATGAAGCCATAGCAGAGATGTCAACATCAGAACCTTCCTATGAGTAAATGTAGTTGACAGGTCCATACCTCCTAATGATGGGGAAGAAATTGCCCAATCTACTGGCTGATAAAATTGCTAGAATTTGTGATGTGTGTGAATTCACATAAGAGAAATGACAGCAGACTTATTTGCCTATGTATAATTTTTCAAACATAAAACGTCCAATGAGAGAGCAATAAATAAAGATAAAATAAACAAATAAGTACATAAAACACACAGTTGAATAAATAAAAATTCAACATTTTAAAAATCCTGTGAGTAATGTATGGTCGAAGACCAGAGTCAAAATTTGAATTCAAAGGGTACCTTGTTGGGGGAGGCATGGTGGTGCAGTGGTTAGCACTGTTGCCTCACACCTCTGGGACCCGGGTTTGAGTCTCCGCCTGGGTTACATGTGTGTGGAGTTTGCATGTTCTCCTTGTGTCGTCGTGGGGTTTACTCCGGTTTCCCCCCACAGTCCAAAACCATGCTAAAGCTAATTGGGGATACTACATTGCCTGTAGGTGTGCATGTGAGAGTGAATGGTGTGCGAGTGTGCCCCCAATGGATGGATGGGTACCTTGTTAAAGCTAACTAATCAGTACAATTCTGGTCAGCCAACATCATAGTCTGACCTGCAGTTTGATAGCAACAACCATCTACGGTGGACTTCTGAGATTAAATATTCTCTTGTGACAACAGCAATGGAAAACAGGGCTACGCTAATATAAAAAATATTCTGCAATCAAGCAGATTATGAGATATTTAGTACTTAGGACTGAAATAGAGAAACCTTGGTAAGCCACAGAATTTCATTTCATTTACATATTTACTATTAAAAGTTTAAAATGATCACACAGACTTATACGAACCCTCCTGTCTTTGTTTACTTGTAATAAGTGGTGGCTGAGCATTATCATCAGGGATGGACATAACTGGTACGTAAGTACGCATTCACATTTAATACGTGCGACAATCGATTGTGGTAACAGTGTCAATGCGTACTTATTTTATGTGCATTTGCGTTGATATGAAAACAATATAATGCATTTTAAATCTTTACATGTATATGCTAACAATACTTCATTTGCGGTATACAGGTTAAAATGCAAGGTATTTTCTTGTCGTAGCAGCGGAAATGCAGTTAAAATAAGTACGCATTTGCACTTTTACAAACAATCGATTGTCACACGTATCATTTTTAAAGGTGAATGCATGCTTGCGTACCAGTTATGTCCATCCTTGATTATTATAGCAGCACACTAATTCAGACAAGGCATCCTGCAAGAATTCTATTTCTGCTGACCTAACACTTTTTCTAAACCTTTCACTTGTTCAAGCTCTAGGTGTACATCATCTACAGTACAAGATATTAAGAGAATTTAATGGAAAAAAGCCCACAAATTAACTGGTGTTAAAAGAACGCCAGGCTCCAGCTGCCCCTGCAATCCTGACCATAATAAGCAATAAGGAGATGGATGGATGAAGGCCATTGAACCTTAAGATGCAGGAATACGCCAACATGGCAAAAGGTTCAGAGAAAGACATGGAGACCTCATGTGTCTTGGCAATACAGAATCCATTGTGGGGTTTCAGAATGAACCCAAACTGCAAAGTATATCCCTGAGTGGGCAGAACAAGGCCCCCAAACAGAAAACTGCAGTAACTGGGAGAAAATGGTACCTAGTCAACCTGGAAGTGTTAGAACTGTATAAAACATAAAAAATCAGGAGGAGAGCTGATCTTTAACCTTAAAGGTTTTGGCAAGGAAGGGGGGGGAGGAAGAAAAAAAAGAAAATTAAAAAAAAAAAAAAACTGCACTACCACCTTCTGTCCATGGATTGCTAGTGCCATCTAGTGGTGGTTCTGTTCAATAATATCAACATTCAGCTAAACATTTTTAGATGAAGCCAGGGCAAAAAAGTGAATGGTTCTTTACTCAGTTTTATGAGAACACAAAAGAATTATTAAATAACAGAATATCAACACACTGCAGTGTGTGAAGATATGAATCATTGCATCTCTCCTACATGATCGTTTTAAATGACAGAGTTCTTCATTTTATATTTTGCTGGTGAAGTCTCTCCAAGGGGCAATCCTATGATGAGCAAAAACTGAAAGCTGCTCCCATGATCATTATTATGTCAGGTTTTCATACAGGAAAAAAAGGGGAATCTCAAGAGCAGATGGTGTAACATCTTATACATCTGCTTCCTAAATGCCTCCTGGAGACAATTCCTTGAGAATATCCTGGTATACATGAACCCCTACACTAAGTAACATTAAAAACACAAACCACACATGCTGTCCACACATAACACACAGTGCAACTCCTTTTCATCTGCAGATGACTAGGGACAGCGGCCTTAAGACATTGCTGTAGCAGTAATCACAGGTCACACAGACAGGCAAAGGACAATTTCTATGATGAAACGCTGCTTGTTCTAGGGAAAAGAAAAAAAAAAAAACAATTTTCACCTTAGAGTGTTTTATTACCCTCTTTACACTAAAAATATAGAGATTGAGAGCGTTTGTGTGTGTGCATGTGCGTGCGTGCGGGGGGGTAACAACACTTTATTGTTGTTACTGATATTGTGCCAGTTGAGTAGAGAGATTACGATTATTCAATGCAGTCTCATACTCAAACTTAATTTGTACAAGAGAATACTCAAAGACCATTTATTAACCATTGTAAACAAATGAAATGAAATATGGTTTGAAAATCATTGTCTGAACCATGGATTTGGAAATTGTTACACTATGAATTACACTAAAAGAATGGGAGAGAATGAAAACCAAGAGAGACAACCTGAATTTAAATTGTTTTTAAGACTCACTCTGTAAAACGACGGCTGAAGCTTTTGGATGCATTAAATTTTCTATGCTACTACCTAGATCTGCACTTAAAATAATATGCTACCCATCTTCATGTGTCAACAGCAGCATGACACAAAACTGATTCAAGTACTAGCACTCGCGAAGCCCCGTGCGACCATCTCAGACTGTCTTAGTGTTTCAGGATTAGTGTTTCAGTCCCTAAGCAACAAACTAGCTGCATCCTATAAAATGTATACAATGAAATGAGAAAACAAGATGTCCAAAATCCAGGAGAAACGGAACATTTCACCGCTCACTAAAAATCTCTTCCAACCACATTTTCTCAGTGTTACCATGGCGAGTCCAATGGAGGCCCTCTGACCTCTGACCCCATGCAAACTAAGCAGATGAGATGAGATCACCGATGGCTCAAACAACGGACCAAGCGGCAGCCTGATGTAAGGAAGCAAGTCCCAGCACAGCCCAAGGAGATGATATAATGGTCAAGATCATGGGACACATTATGCTCTCCAACTCCAAGCTGCTCCTGAAAAGCAGCCTGGTCTTAATTGGAGCTTACCCATCTTGTTGATACCAAGCCTAAAATTCTGGATCATTTTATATACTAAAATCTTGCACACATATGCAGAGGTACACCCACACAGAGAAATTGGGACAGCTTTGTACACAGGACTACAGGATTTGTTTACATGCCACTTCAATCTCTGTAGAAAAAGTTTTGGTATTCTGCCTAAGGGAGCCACAGTGTGTGCTGGTTTGTACTTGATTGTTATTTTAAGAACAGGATTTAAGTTCACCTGGGGCTCTACTTGTCCGTAAGTTGCAAACAGAGAGATAACCAAAAAAACCAAGAGATACTATGACTATGCTCCTCTGAAGGGCAAAAAGAGAACACATGCCAAAGCAAAATGACTGAGGCTGCAAGGCAAGATAGAGACTTATCGATTACTAACAATCATTTAAGCATATTCTCAAATGTGTCAGACCTAAAACGGAACAAAAACAGAGTTTCTCAAAAGCACTTTGCTTCAGGCAAGTGCTTTGCAGAAAGGGAGAATGGATTTAAAAAAGGACTTCTTTTTCCTCAGTTTCCTCACAGTACTGCAGGTATTGTGTAAATAACTGCTGCAATATTGCCAATCTTAGATTGCAGTCTTATGTCAAGTTACATCTGATTGAGTCACATCAATTGCATTTACATCCAAGGACAATAGCAAGTAAAACACTGATCGAGAAACACCTGAAAGTGGATGTAGTAGGATGTTCGAGGGTGTATCGGTTAGTTTATCAGATGGAGGAGAATGGGCAGTGCAGCCAGGTGTATAATAGCCCACTGTCTATACCCAACTTTTAATACAGTATGGGTACAGTAATGTATACGATTGACAGCTACAATACGAAGATGTACCCAAAATGACTTGCATCCGGAAGTCCCCATCCCATTACCCCTTGTCTCTTAAGATATATGTTTTGCACATGAGACATTATTACCACCAATCTGTTCTGCATAACCAACTCCTATTAACTTTAACTCGAGAGGCAGGGCTTCAGCACATTCAGATAGGCTGCCTAGTATGAAAAAGGTATCCTTAATACAGCTTAACTCCTGCAAGGGTTTTCTTGGGTGCAAAATCATGATCATTTTTACGAAACATTGATAATTTACTCTGAATGTTGTCATTACACCAATGTACCAGATATATTCTCAATTACACACATTATACTTCAACTGTTAAATCAAATACCATGAATCATCGTTTTTTTCCTGTAACAGATAGAATTCCACAGCCATTACAACTGAAGTCACCACTGCAATTAAATGACAAAATAATAAAAAGAGAACCATGTAGTACATTTATATCCATTATATGCGCACAAAGATCAACTATACCGCTGACAGGAACTCAAAAAGCAATCAGGTCCATCAGTCCATCAAAAATAAAAGCCAAACCACTTCACCTACTTACAGAAAATGATATTGGTTAATCCCATGATTAAAAAACAAATAAGAATACTATAGTAGTAGTACTACTATAGTACGTAGTAGTAGTAGTAGTACTACTACAGTACATAGTAGTACTACTACAGTACATAATAGTACTACTACAGTACATAGTAGTAGTAGTAGTAGTAGTAGCAGCAGCAGTAATGGTAGCAGTAAAATATGCTTCAGAATTCCAAATTGGAGGGAGGGGGGTGAAAGGATATAAGATCCAAATTGACCATTCACAGGTCATCTGTGTTGTCATTACAACATAGGCCTTCAAGTCGAGTTATAGTTAGATGGAACACAAGGAACTTTATAGCATTAATATCTGCACACTACACATTGTAAATGTGTTCTTGTAACACTTCTTATATGCTAGGAAGAGGGTTATTCTATTCTACTATGGTCATTGAACCTACATCCCTGCGTAAAATTTAAAATTATTTCTGCTTTAAATAAGCTCCATTAGAATAATTTGTCAGCTTATTTAACATCGCACAGAATTTCCATGAATTGTTTAAGGAGCTGTATGATCTAAATGGTACACATTACAAAATAAACTCTAAAACCCCCCAAAAAAAAAACATACAAGGATAAGTACCGAATCCAAATAGAACTCTTAACATTTGTTTTAAGCCCTTTAATACTACATGTTGTCATGGCTCAGAATTTGATTTGAGACATGCATTTTCCAATGGGAAAAACTGGCAAATCCTCCTGATAAATCAAGTCTCTAAAACAGACCAGATTAGTTATCAAAAAATGCCTGATAAGCCTACTAAACAGGACAGACATTAACAGAGTTGTCCGCCTCCCACCACCTGTCCATTAGCAGGCCTTGGCACGGGTCTGAAACGAGGGGGAGTAATCGCTCCTGTAACCACACATTCAAGTTCACAAGAGAGTGTGGGCCTCCAGCCTGAAACGAACCAGTAGAACCTGTTAAAGTGCAGAGATCAGCCAGCACAAAATGAACCTCACTAGCCAGACATTTATCAATTCTAGTGTTTGATGATCGCCTTTTCTGACTTAAGACAATTAGGATTAAGGATAACACATTTATTACTGTAAATGACCACTGCTGGAAACAGGATTAACATGAAAACTGGAATAATTTTGACACCGTTTTAGTCACTATACTCTTCCTGTCTGCAGGTAAACATCCCTTGTTCTGCCACTACAATAAATGCTATGAGTTTAACATGAAACAGAAACAAATCTCTAAATAGATTTACTGCAATTTGACATCCGTTAATCTTCAGAAGAACATATTCTTTCACAAATGTTCAGAACTTGTATTAAATTCAATTTAATATCAACAACACTGCATTTCAAATAAAATTGTTTCATGTTGCATATGATTAACAATGTACAATATAAGGACAAAAGGACTTGGACACCTGGCCATTATACTCACAGAAACATTTGAGACATCCCATTCTAAATATCAAACTGGTTCCCCCTTTGCAGCTATAACAGCTGCCACTCTTCTGAAAAGGCTTTCCACAAGTTTATGGAGCGTGTCTGTGGGAATTTCTGCTTATTCATTCAGAAGAGCATTTGTGAGGTCAGGCACTGATGTTAGACATGAAGGCCTGGTTTGCAATCTCTGTTCTCGTTCATCCCAAAGGTGTCCAATGGGGCGGGCAAGTCAAGTTCTTCCACACCAAACTCACCCAACAATGTCTTCATGGACCTTGCTTTGTGTACTGGAGTAGTCACGCTTGAACTGGAAAGGGCCTTCCCCAAAACTGTTCCCACAAAGTTGGAAGCATATATTTGTCCAAAATGTCTTGATTTGCTGAAGCATTAAGAGTTCCCTACACTGGAACTAAGGGGTCTAGCTAAATCCCTACCATTATCCCTCCTCTACCAAACTTTACAGCTGGCACAATGCAGTCAAGCAGGTAACATTCTCCTAGCATCCACCAAACCCAGACTAGGCCATCAGACTGCCAAACAGAGAAGGATGATTCATCACACTACTATGCACCTCAGTACCCAACAGCCCCGCTCTAATACTTTATGTGGTCTGCCACTCCATGACGGACTTTGTTGTTCCTAAACACTTCCACATTGCAATAATACCACTTGTTAGATATTCCATGGTCAACTAAGGAAGAAATTTCACAAACTGACTTATTGCAAAGGTGGCATCCTATGACAGAACCACACTTGAATTCACTGAGCTCTTCAGAACACGCCTTTTTTTCAGAAACACTTGTAAACCTGACTGGATGACTAGGTGCTTTATTTTATACACAGCAGTGGCAATGGGTCTGAATGATACACCTGAATTCAATGATTGAGAAGTGTGTGTCCCAATGCATTTGTCCATATAGTGTACCTTTATATATTCATGAATAATCAAGCATTTTGACAGTCTAGTCAATCTTCCTGCAATTTTTTGTGTTTAGATGATTAAAATAAATACAATGGTAAAAGTTCATTTTGCATCTTTAAAAGTCGTTCTTTTTCTTCCCCTCTGGTAAACTCGGAAAGAGCCAGCAATAGGAATTTACATTTGTTACATTTGAACATCCATCCATCTTTATTCTGTTTTTCCTGGTGCGGGTCACGGCATATCTGAACAGATATGTACTTAGC
>JAODJW010000062.1:6003219-6013609 GCA_026777045.1 Hyperopisus bebe | reverse complement strand
CCTTTGCTGGCAAAACATCCACTCAGATTAAAATGTGTAAATTTCCCATATGTCGGTGTTAGTCGGAAGAGTTTAATTTGAAGATTTGGATATCATTACTACCACCATGAATGCTTGGTGCGTTACTGAAAGAGTGATGGAAGCGAGTTATAAATTGAATCCCTCCATACCCCCATGGCATAATTTTACTTTTTTGCCTCCTTAGAGAGATACAGGGATTTTTACATTTAGGGACATGTACAAAGACCACAGCCATTGAACATTTTCTGATCTAAAAGACAGATTTGTTCTTCCTGCCGCATCATATTTCTTGTACCTCAGACTTAGCTCAGCTATGAAGGCCTATGGGGTTCCCTAGGAAAGTCCACTTTCTTCACACCCAATGATGGAATAGTTTGAGCCCCCAACCCACAAACGACATACCGTGTCACGTATCTTATAGGTAATGCAAGACAAATCCAGTTCCTCACTTCCAATAGTATCAAAATGGAAGCGAGAACTGAAGTAGCTTGGAATAATGTACAGACTAATCTGCATAAGACCTTGTAGAATCTAGCTCATCTTTGAATTCATTTTAAATGTATACACAGGGCATATGCCAGTCAATATCCCAGATAAAATGTGTAAGGTTCCCAACTCCTAATTGTAACATATGCAATATTGATGCTATCATGTATAAATGGTATAACCTGGCTTCTAAAATGGTGAACAGTTTTACAGTTTTATTATGATATAGTCTTACTTGAAAAATCTAATGCAGTTATGGAACAAATCTAAAACAGCTACTATCTGAGTATGGAACGACAGTATTGACTCTTAAAGATCTGTTCTTGGATTTAAAAGATGCCCTCCAAAATCCACTCTAGGTTTTCTTACTTACAATATTCCCATGTAGAGTGAACTTTCATTGTTATCCTAAACAAGCAATGCTGTTGCTTGATGATCACAAAAAAGTGTAAATATTTCTTTTTACACTAGAGGGCAGACAAGCCCAACATTATTTCACAATAGATTGATTTCAAGTGTTTGACAGCTTGCAAGTGAGCTGATCACTTGGGGAAAGAGTAGTACATAAGTTAGACTGTAATACATATTCATAAAACATTTACACAAGATCCTTGAATACAAATTCAGAAGAAAGTAAAACTTACAATAGTGCTGTTACAAACATAAAAGGTTCCAAGCCAGTTCTCAAAGAAACTTTCAAAAGACTTCACAGATTCGCAATCACCAATCAGACGTTGAGAAAAAGTCTGAGGAAAAATCTGTAGCAAAGCAATTCTTACAAGCACGTTTTAAATTTGTGGAGAGGGTTTAAAACCACCCCGATCTGAAATCCAGAGCCCTAAAAAAAAGATACACTTCATGCATCTGTGAAGAAATGGTCCTTAAGGCAGCAAATCCATAGCAACAGGGTACACGTCACCACCAGATGTTTTGAGATACAGTATTTGAAGCACAAACCCTAAGAACCTCATCAAGGAAGATATCATTTAGATATGCTCCAATTGATCGGTAGCTGAATTTCAGACTTAATTACTTGAATTCAATTCAACTTTGAACGATCTCAAATACCGATATTGTGAATGATGTAAAATGTGCATTAATGACTTAAAATGTGTGCATGAAGTTTCAAACACAGCAGAAGCACTGTATCATCTCCAGTCTGGCAGTTTTACCAGATAGCAAATCATTCATCTTTAATAGAGATTTGCAACATATGTGCGCAAAAGAAGTTGCTCACGGAGGATCCAAAGCATTCAACACCACAAACCTCATCAGACCTTTCCGTCTTCACCGAGAGGAGTAACATGAGAAATACACTGTAAGTGCCCAAGTTTATCCTTGTGCTCTGTGTAGAGTGGAGAGAGTGGTTGTTCAGTGCAGCTGCACAAATTTTGCATAAGAGGAATATGCTCTTTCCAAAAATGCAGAGATGGATTTTTTTAAAGAAATAAGCATCTTCCTTTCTTGGAAAATGTGTGATTTTACCCTGTGACTGGCGAGCGGTATCACCAGATTCTTATTGCCCCAAAAGCCCTGATCGGAGCATCCCTAGCATCGTTGAAGAACTAGCATGTCACTGCACATCTCTTCCAGGCTTATCACATAAGTTCCAGATTATTCACTCATAAAAATCTAGCTTGAATTTTATTTAAAGCAAACAGTGCAAATGTAAATTTACAAGGCAAAAAAACCTATCTGCTATCATCTCCCAGGCTACATATAATTCCAACAATTGTACCTCACATTTCCATCAGGAAATTCTGCAATAAGGAACCAATTCCAACACATACATGAATAGCTTTTTTTTCCTTCTTTGTAGAGTGAGACTTACCAGCATTCACTATGGCATCAACTTCAAGGACGGTGATATCACCTTTATAGAGAGAGACTTTGTCACTCAGCAAGTTTGACTGTAAGTCCTGTTCCACTGATTCCTCTTTACCTGGAGAAACAGAATAACAACCATAAATATTACATGCACACAAAACACAAAAAGGACTCTGTTTAACAATATAAAATTAAATTTAGCTACAGGTAGGCTTGGGACAGTTTACACAATACTGGCTTAGTCAAAAAGGAACAAAACATGTTTCAAAACTATGATAATATCCATATTTTATAAAACATGCTAAATTCTGGCTAGCAATTGTGTACACTTCCTGTGAGAGTGTGAGCTGGCACTATCATAGCATTGGCTAGGCTGGGGCCACACAACCTGGCAGCAACTTTATTGTGAGAATTTGTTGATGCACCAGAGAGAAACACAAGAGCTGGCTTGGCAGGTGGCTTTTTAGCAGGACTGCTTTGGCGGACTGAAGTGTTCATATCACACCTCACAGGCAGCTAAAATGTAGGTATTCATATTAAAGGACTACATTAGTTGTACGAAGACTCATTAAAGAGGAAATGCTGATCTCCTACAAACCAACTTGCCACATAGAACAAGAAGTCACACGCAAAATGCACACACCTCAGAATGAAAGTGATGTGTCATGGGCTGAAAACAATATAGGTCAAGCTGCAGAAAGAAGAATCATGAAACCAAAATGATACTGGCAAAGGTCAAAAATATATCATTCTTAATTGAATGTATCTCTGGCTTGACAAAAATTGTTCAAAAGGGTTTTTATTCCCGCAAAAGCTGGCTTTTAAAAATCATTCAACAATCTCTCAACGCCTGACTGTTTTAAAAACACATGGTACAATTAAAAAAAATAAAAAATCAGTTAAATCAGCAAATTCTTTTAAATAAATATATTACCACTTGGGTTTATATAATGTTATGGGCCAATACATTTTAAGTGGTTTGCAGAATATTACGACTCTCACAACAGTCATATCACTCAGTAGTGCCAAAACACACAGTTTAATGACACATGCATAGCTGAACAGAAAATTGCAGAGAGGTGTACATGAGCCACTTGCTCATTACATCAGAGGAAACACAGAAGTGACCATTTAAATATAAAAATAAGAAGATTCCCTCGGTGGATTGTATATAATTACAGTTCGCATGGTTTGTCTTGTGTGTGTTCATGTTTTTGAGTCTACTTTAAATGTTTCAATGTTTTTTAAAAAAAAAAAAAAAGTGTACACCACTCCAGCTGGAATCATTCAACACCAAATATACCGAAAGGTGAAGCTTAATCATCGCTGTTATGAGATTTACAGGACAAGCTGCTTCACCCTTGAATAAACAGACAAACATCAGGCCCATCAGATTTTGACTGCTCAATCCTCAGCTCATGTCTGAAGGTCATCTTCCGAGGAAGATCCAGCAATGTCTACATATCTGATTCAAGGCAAAGCCAGATGTACAACATCAGGGTGAGAAGCAGGACATGACAGGGATTCCCTTGCCCCTCCATATTCCAGGTGACAGAGTGATCATTATGCATGTGCCATTAGCAGCAGCCATTCATATCAATACACAGTCTCAATCTCATAAAAGGTCATTGACTGACCCATTAACCTATAACAAGACTATCATGAACTACTGAAAGCATGTGGATACAATGCAAACACATTATACAGCTTTAAAGTTATAATGCATTATATCTTTGATCTCAATAACAAGCAATATTTTGATTGCTCATACTATTCTGCCATTTGGCAAAGATTTAATAGAGACCTATAAAATACCTTCCTTGTAAACATGTGAGTTTAGGTTGTAACATTGAACAGAATCCTATAATGCAAAGCTAAAATCAAAACATTCAGTTAGCTTCTTACAGAGAAAGACCTGTTACCGTTTTTTTGTTTTTTTTAAAGGTGGAGACATACATAGAATAAAAAAATATTGTAATTAGACTATCAAACATTACGTTTTATTGAAGGCTTACACCATAAAATCTTAACTTTCATGTTAAGTGCACTTTCAGGATACAAGTCTGCACACCCCTGCCAAAATGTCAGGTTTCTGAGATTAAAAAAGTGGAAAAAAATTAAACCAAGACAAATCACATCACAACTTACTCCACCTTTATTCCAAAACTGCACCCTATACAAAGAAAGCGGAAAGAAAAAATCTGAACGGTTTAGCGAAAAAAGTCACACAAAGACCTGTCTGCGTTTTTAGTTGCATTAGTAGTGTTTGAGTGCTCTTCCTTGCAAAAATTTTCCAGACTGGTCAAATTGTGAGGGCATCTCCTATGCACAGGTCACCCCACAGATTTTCAGTTGGATTGAGGGCTGGGTCATTTCAGAACATTGACCCTCTCTTAGTAAAGGCGTCGTTTTGTTGATTTACTGTAGATGTATGCTTGGTGTTATGCTGAAAGGTGAAATTCCTATTCATCATCAGCTTCCTAGCAGATGCTTGAAGGTTTTGTGCCAAAATAGACTTATAATTGGAGCTATTCATGATTGCATTCAACTTGACTTAAGCCCTAGTTCCAGCAGAAGAAAAGCAGCCCCAAAGCACAATGCAGTCCCCACCATGCTTCGCTGTAGGTGTGGTGTTCTTTTGATAATATGCCAAGTTGTTTTTGCGCCAAGCATGTCTTTTGGAATTATAGTCAAAAAGTTCAACCTTGGTCTCAGACCATAACACATTTTTCCACATGGTTGTAGGAGACTGGATATACCTCACTGCAATGTTCAGCTGGGGCTGGATGTTTCTCTTTGTTAGAAAAGGCTTGTGTCTTACTAACGTACCCTACAACCCAGACACATGAAGAATACAAGAGATTATCACACGTAAGGAACACGCAGTACTTTCCAGGAAATCCTACAGCTCCTTTAATGTTGCTGTAGGCCTCTTGAGGCTTCCCTGACGAGTTTTTTTCTTATCTGACCGTAATTACTTACAAGGAGTATTTTTCCTGGAAATAAATAATCTGCATATCACAAGTTAAAGCTTTAAGTTTTTATAGCTTTATAGCAGGTAACCCACAAACAATCAATTTGTATGATAAGATGTATGTTTTTGCTCAGTTTTTGGTTAGTTTTGTCTTTTTCATCTCCATAACTGTTGCCCTGGGTTTCATGAAATACTTCAGTTATCCCAGAGGCAAAAATCGGCAGTTTAAAATGTTGAAACTGTAAAATTTAAGTCCGTCTTCCAACTAATTCTGGTGACATTAGTTTTCTCTAATTATTACAATTAGCTTGCAAGAATGACCCATATACTCCACTTTGTCTTAACTCTACAATAATTTAGGGATTGAACATGTAAATATTTCTGATTGTAAGTTTAACTGTCAGGTATGACTAATCACAGAAAACTGTCTTTATTTTTTATTTTGTTCCCCCCAAACAAAAACTGCTCCACAAAGGTCAAATTAACTTGGTTGTTAAATGTTTCTGGGGATTGTTCCTCCACGGACAACTCACACAAGGTGAATTTAACATATCCATACCACACTGTAAAGATTCTCCAAACTACAGACATGTTCCTCATTAGTGTTTTTCATTACCTATCTGACCATCATTACTGGGAGAAGGGAAGGTAAGAAGCTGGGGACACGACTGTGGTAGGGGTGGCCGATATGGGCAAAGTGTCATATCACAGTGTATTTGGTTATAATCATGATCCATGATATGTCTGTAGTAATGTTAATTATCCATTTAGAAAATAAAGGAATCTATGAATAATGATATGGAAATCAAATTCCCCAGCTGTGTATCTGAAGTTAAAAACAGATTAGACTATTTTTCTTCCCTCCACCGTTCATACTGAAAGCCAAATCACCCTCTGTATGGTGGTCTCAGTCAGAATTTTGGTGGCAAGAACACAGGAAACTGGGGGGGGGGGTGCTTAGAGAGCCTATGACTTTACCTATATTGTGTAAGCCAATGATAAAGCTTATAGAAGAGGAAGATAGTTAAGGCCCTCTGTATATTCTGACTTTCACTGTTTAAATTCAACTGCTCGGCGAAAACAAAAGCTTGGTCTGGATTTTTACTTTCTGGACATGAACTATCCACTTTCAGCTCGTAGGCCATTTTCATTTTTCTTACAGACACCAAAGAACCTAAATGCATCATACAAACATACTTCTATGGATTTGCATTAATTGTTACCAAGGACCGCAATGGCTGTGATTAATATTTATGATGCCAGGAAATGTACTTTAGCTGACCACAGCAAGTACTTATCTTAAGCCTGTGTGACCAATATGACTTCATTCAAACCACACAGAACTAGTCTGTATGAAGTAACTCCATTAAAAAGAAAGTCTTTGATTGGGACACACTTTACCTTTACTCCTCTCATGCTTTGTCCAAGTGAGAATGTCCTCCAGAGGCACATGGCTGCCTTTATACTCCTTGCGTCTTTCTTCCAGTCCCAGATCTAGTAATCGTGCTGCAGAATTATTTAGATGGAAACACAGAGATAAAACCTATGTTAATGCTTACAGTATCCATAATACTTAAACCAGATACAACATGAAAGGGACCCAAGAACCTAAACATTTTAGCACAGAATTACAAGTCCCCCACTTTCAGCAAGAAAAGGACAATGTGAATAGGGACATGACAGGGATTTTTTTTTTTTTAGCTGACACCACAATCTATATGATTTACATATTTAAATCCTACCCATTTATAATACTGGCTGTTTACAGTACCACAGGTTACAATAATGTTAATATGTTTTTCAAGAGTACATGAGCAGATGGTCACCGTCTCCTCCAGCACCATGATAAAAGTATTAGCCAACGAATAATTCAGCGTGATGACTCCTTGTGAAAAAGTATGTGCTTTAAAAACATCTATATGCAGATATCCACCGCATATAGCACCAGTTATTAAATTAAAATATGACACATTGCTGTGTAGCTTAGATTTACGAAAGTCCAATCTTGCCAGGATAAATCATTACAGTACACTACAGAACTGATAAAGTAGTTAAAGCGCAGAGGAAAAAAAAAAAAACCTGCAATAAAAACACAACTTTATGATTACATTCAAGTCAAGCATCTAGTTTCAAATTTAAGATGTTTATTGTACTAAATATCCAAGTTTACTAAATTCAATAGTTTTTATTCTATTTGCTTTATTTTACTTTACCAACTCATTTTACTAAAATAAATTAATAAGAATGAGAGCAACTCAAAATGAAGAAGGAGAACCTAAACCCAAACATGCAGTAGCTATTTAACCTGTTTTCAACATTAAAGTTTTACATTGTAATGCTCCAAGTCACCACTAGGTGTCATTAGATACTTTTATTCTGTGACAACTCCGATGTGGCCAGTTTAGGCTGGTGCAACGCGAGTTTCCCGGTTTTCTCAATGTGCTAGGGCAATTATTAGAATTCTGCTGAAATATGCAACAAACTAAACCGTATGCTCATCTGTTAGATAGGGGGCACAAGGGCTTTAAACGATTACATCTCGTGACTAAAGGCTAAAACGGTCTAGCGAATATAGCTGTCCATTTGTAAAAAATTATTCTTGATAAAAGGCACATTTTACACTAAAGACATCAATAGTATTGACAAAGAAAAAAGGAGTCGCTAAATTTTAAGTTTAACCATCAATACGCTACTTCATATTTAATGTGCTTATTTGTTTATATAACAAACTGACGTCGTCACCATGAAACAAGTAGAGGCGATTAATTTTAAAAACATCTAGTTAAATGTAAACGGTGGGTCAATTAGTAATTCTAGTAGTGTGGCGGAGTAACAATTGTGTGAAATAGCGCACCAAACGTGATCCAGAGGCTTCAAATTCGGCCTGTTTGAATAAAAGGCAAATAACGGTTAATACGACCTCGACTTCATTCACACAGTGTTTATGAATTTTACTTCCACTGCACTAACCTAACACCAAATGGGTTGTTTTACAAACTAAAGTAGTTTAGAGTGTGCCTAAGAAAAGCCGGTTCTGCCAAAACGGAGAGCTGCCCACACTTAAGGGCCACCGAGCTCACCCGACAGACGCGGCACGAGGACACGCTCAGGTCGCTCACGAGGAATCCGCGCCTGCAGCACGTGGTACGGCTGGTAGTGATATTCCTACCACAATCACGGAGAACAATTTGGTGTCATTTCCCAAGTAGTTAACGGTCATTTAGTCACCGTTATGTACATTCTGGAGGGCATGGCAATAACTTTTGTTAAAGCCAACCCTGAAAACGTGTTACTTCGAGAATCATTTCAACAACTTCCTAATGAAATTACGGCTACAAACGTGTAATGTATGTTAATGTGAACGGACTTAAACTTTTGTATGATAGAGGAGACACGGCAGACCTCTGGTTAAAGTAACTCAGTCAAATGTACAAAAATAAAAAGGTAAAGATATGTGTTTAAAGTACATCACTGGAACTTTTTTTGTTTGCATTTGCAGCCTCTGGTCAAAGCTTCTGTACAAATGCTGGAAGACAGTTGTGTAAAATTCAAGCATGTACTGAAATCATGGAGTAGGAGTCTTAATACAAATATGTCCTTGTTGCTCTTATGGATGAGATATTTCATAACTTGAGTTTCATGAGGGGCTGAAAAACCTTTTGCCATTATGCCATTATGACGACAACTTAGAGGCCCAGAAAGAGCCTGTCATACTTAAATCTCTTTGTTAGTGTGCAGAAAATCTGTGCTGTATTATTTACATGCAGATGTCTCTTCACACTCCTTGAAACAAAGTATTGCTACTCATTGCTGTTATTTTATCTGCATTCGTTCAGTCACTGGCCAAAAAGTGACAAGCATGCGATCTGTGCTGAGCTCCAACTCAGTATGGGGTCACCACCACCACAGGAGGGACACCAAGTTCCCCACATCGCCCCACTCCCCCCCCAGCCAACAGGAAGCATGCCACCATCTGTGCCACCACGGCCACAGCCATTGGCCAGGGATGGACCCTAAGCTGTAATTATCCACTGGAAGCCACAGCTGGGGCCGGGAGATACTCAACATGAAAATCCCAGCCTCTTTTGCAACAGGTGTAAAAAGTTGTCGATGGTAGGAATTGTGTTATTATTCTAGTTTGATACGTAATTCAAAGAAAAACAAGGATGTAAATTAGCTAGGATTTGGAATGCATGCATTGCAACGCTCAGTGTGCTCCTTCATATTCCATACAGCAAATTCCAAGAGTGTTATACTGTCAAATCTACAGCTTTCTGTGGACACATTGTGGAGCACCAGCTCAGCAAGATGAGCAAGAGATGGAACAAGTAAGAGAAGGGGGAAAAGAAAAATCGATGTCTGGACTATATCCAAATATAGACACAAACATGCAGCCTGTTGCATTCAGCTGCATCAGCAGCAAAGATGTGCAGAAGCAGAAGAATTTCTCTGCCTTATGGTATTGTTGCCATTAATTTAACAGGATTTTTTAAGCACACATGCAGCTTCTTGGGTTATTAGACCATTTCCAGGGTAGGGAGCTGTAGTACATTTGTACTCCAGACTACAGAAATGCAATTATACTTTGGCCAACTGACCTGTGCTATGGGCACCTTATACAAATGTTAAACCCAGAACAGAAGGTTAACTACTGTTAATTTCCAGCTATAAAAATATTCATAATTCTATACATTTACAGGATACAAGTTACTTTTCCTAATTACATTGATAAATACACAAGTCAGGCCAAAACACCAAAAACCAAGGCTACCATGCTTGTAGAAAACATTAACATGAGATATATACATCTATATCACAATACTGTATTAATCTGGTTTGCAGGGGATACATTTGGCTACTTTAAGTACAAATGAAATAATTTGGAGACTGACTTAAGTTAATAGATGGCTTAGCAAAACTTGGCCGAATGAAAAAGCTAAACTTCTGACAAGTATTCAACAGGTTTGTTCGTCTAATCACCATTATCTGAACATTACCTGTGTTGGGTAGATTTTTTTAGTTAAAACAAACAGGCACAGCCATAGTACTAAGAAACAATAAAAAGGAAATTTACAAAAGTAG
>JAODJW010000062.1:5963123-5996568 GCA_026777045.1 Hyperopisus bebe | reverse complement strand
GAAATTTACATCAAGCTATAACCATAAAAAGTCTACCATAACGTTAACGGTTGACCCATTGGGATACACTGCTTCACCATTTTAGAGCTGGTTTAAAGAGAATCCTTTGAATTACATTTAGCCACCCATTATAATGTAGCTTACATATTGAGTATAACAATAAAATCTATGCAAATTTATGTATTTCAAGAGTATCTGCCAACTTAGTTTGCTGACAACTGACGACTTGCAAAAAAACTTCAAAATATCACCATACACTTAGCCCACTAAATGCATACACGTTATATGCTTCTTAAAGAAAAATCTACCAACCAATGTAAACAACTTCACTGTAGTTATTTACATATTAACATAATATTTATATATTGATAGACTATTTACTTCAATCACAATGTAAAGCTTCAAATTAGTGTACTGTAAGGTATTTGTAGCAAGATCTACACCAAAGTAAAAATGATAAGAAGTAATGGGAGGAATTCCTGAAGAAGCCCTCTGGTGTCCAGAGTCATACCACAGTTAGCATGTTGAATCCAACTTGACCAAGGATGTTGCCCAGGTCAGTGATTGCAGTGTATGGGGACACGTGAGGAGAAAAACCTCCTTCCCTCTCGATCTCCGCCAACTGCAGGGAACAGCGTAGTTCATACAGGGTCTCTCCACCAACCATGGCCCCAATGAACACCCCATCAGGTTTCAGGACATGGAAGATCTGCCAAACAGACAAAATTCAGACGCCCCTTGAATTTAATTGGCTGAAATACACTGTTAGTTGGCAGGAATGCAGACTGCTGATCCCCTTTCCATTGCTTCCTTGATACACAGAGTGAAATAGCCAAAATGTTATATTTCACACAAGATTTAACATTTTGTTTTTTGTATTCAAGGCTGGGGAGGTATTTCAAATGCAGCATTTACCTGACGCAAAGCTCCAGGAAGATCATTAATCCAGTGTAAGCTAGAAATGGAAACCAGAAAGAACATTTTTTATTTACCTGCCCCGTGGAATAATCTTTCTCGGTCAGCACTTTGCAAGCTAATGTCAGAAAATGTAGAAAATGACCTAGGATACAGTGCTGGGCACATTTCCATGTTGCTACTGCACCAGGACCAGGTTAATGCCACATCCAATCTGAAATTGTTCACAGAAATGGAAAACTAATCTGTGGTCTGTCAATGTTTTGGCACCCCAGGGTTTATGACAGATTGTTTGGCCTGTAATCCTGCCTTTCGTTTTCTGCTTGACAGAGGTTGTGTGTCTAAAAACAATCAGGGTGTCAGAATGTAATAAAGACCAAAAGATCTTCAGATGTTTGGGAGGAGAGAATGAAAAAAGAGAGAGAAAAACAGTATTTTTTTGGTTAACTAAATGTGTGGTTCATTGATGCGCAAATCTTTGTTTTGCACAATGATGATCCTTTGAAATTCATGACTGTCACCACAAATGTACAACACTACCCTGTAGCAGGGCTTCCCAGAGTGATGGAACAAGAGCTACATGCTACAGTGGCTTCCCACATCACAGAAAGGCAACTTTGGTTGGGTCTTCTGTTCCTCTAAAGCAGTGTTTCTCAAACCAGTCCTTGAAGACCCCCAGACGGTCCACGTTTTTGCTCTCTCCCAATTCCCTGAGAGTCGGGAGGGAAAAAAAACGTGGACTGTCTGCATGTCCCCGAGGACTGGTTTGAGAAACACTGCCCTGGAGTAAATAAATAAAACAGGAAGCAATGCTTAATAACAGGACTGTTTATGTGAAAGTCTTTGATTCACAAGGTCTGTCCTTCAAACTGAAACAATCTGGCCTAGGTCCTTGCTGACATAGATAAGAGAAAAATTCATAAGGGCTACCAGCTCAAACGCTTCACCAGCCAGTCAAGCATACCTCTTGATCAATATGGGGACTAATCAATCAAGCAAATCTTTGTAATCCCTGCTGAAAATACCAACTCGACTAGCCTAAGATGGTTGACCAACTTATGATAGTTGCCCAGCTTAATGTATGTTTTCACATGATAGTTTGATAGGTTAGCTGGTCATACCAGCTTTTCATGGTCATTCTAGGGTGGTTTAGCTGTTCATACCAGTATAACTAGCTGGTGACTCACCCAGCTAAACCATTAAGGAGCAGCATGAACTAAGACATGACCATCTAAGACCAGCTAAAACAAACTACCAGCATAGGCTGGTTTTTATCTGTTTCTTTTCAACAGGGATACTTCAATCGTTTTGAATCGAAAACAACAAAATTTGCATTTGAAAACAACAAAAATAAAACACGGTACAGTGATGCCAGTGTCAAAGTGATTAAAAAGGAAAAGGTGTCAGCACATGAACCTTAAACTGCTCATCACTAAATCAAACGTGTTCTCTCTGAAGGGCAGAAACTCCTCATCTGCCAGGACACATTGCACAGGAATGTCACTCTGCCTCCTCCGTTTCTGGAGAAGAAACAAGAGCAAATTTAGGTTGATTGTTCCAAGCCACAGACACAGAAACCCCACGTTCATGCAGCTGCTCACAAAAATATCAGTTTCTTGTGATTTTGAAATGTAGAATGAGAGTTGTTACTAACTGCTAAATATTACTGACTTCTAATGTGCCACTTGCTATTAATGAAATACTGGCTATAAGACATTAACTATGTAGTAAAGTTAAATAAAAATGTTGAACTTGGACACTATGCTCTTCCAGGCATCATTTAAAAAAAAACATGGTATGAGTATTTTACAGTGGAGCAAAACAGAAATCAGCTATAACATATGAATAATCTAACTACAGGCGACTGCTGCAGAACGCCTTTGAGCTCTTAAATCTGATACACATGCCCGTCAAGACGCACAACATCTATGATAAATAATCAACCCCTTGCGGCACCTGCCAAAAATTGCAGTCATGACAAATTTGCAATGTGTCTCCACCTTCTGGCAGGTTTTACCGGTATCAAACTCACCAAAGTGCTCTCTGAGATGTCTGTCAAAAAGAGCCTCTCGACTACATCCTGAAGGATGAATCACAACACAAATGATTCAATTTGTTATTAGCTATACATTACAACCAGAGAGAGAGAAAAAAAAATTAACATTGTAACATTGCAAAATCTCTTTGTAAGCATTTGGTCAGTAATAGGCAGCTGAACTGCTTTGTTTTTGGTCTGTCCAAGGAATCAGGAGAGTAAGACCCCGGTCTCCTTCAGAGTAGTGGGGCGGAAAGCTCCATCACCAGATGGTCAACCATTGGAGATCCTCAGCCCTTTTCAGCCGGGACAGATCCAACACTCCATCTGTACCTGCCGATGCCAAAACTCCAGTCCATGGGCGGTCTTGGTGCCCTGCTGAAGGCATGAAATCTTGCCGGCACGACTGACTGCCTCATAGTCTACCCCAGCAATGCACACCAATTACCATCAATGCGTGCCGGAAATCGATCAGAGCAGTCGCTGCCACCAACTCACTGGCTGTACTTTCAATGAACCTCCTGACCACTCGACATACAAGCCAAAGGACAGGCTTAGTGCTGAAATGTGCAAAGTGACAACTCTGATTTATGCAACCATTTTTGTAGTGGTGTGTAGCGCAGCACGATGGGGCACTATGCTTGTGACCAGAAGGTTGTCGGTTCAAATACTGTGGTCAGCAGAGTGACTTGACCATTGGGCCCCTCCCTGAGCAAGGCCCAAATGGTCCAGGGACTGTCTGACCCTGCTTTCTCAAAAAGAATGTGCATCATTTTGGATAAAAGCACTTGCTAAATAAATACATTTATAATGAAAAAGTAACTTTTACCTGCAATTGAAGAATTTCCTTAGAGAAACATGTATGCATTTTTCTAGGGTGATAGTAATCGGTTTCAATGATTTAGAGTACCAGTCCAAAAAATTTTAAGCACATCTGCAGGTCTTACGTAGTATTCATGTTTTTTCCTCCCCCAGTTACCAAATACCATAGCACATTTTGTGCAAGTTAATACAAATGACAGAAACTGAATAATTGTGAATCATTAATTTTTAATAGGCTACAGTAATTAAGAGACAATCACAACTGCAAATGAGCAATGGGAATCCCTAACCACAGACGCATTCGTTATGATATTATTATAATAATTACTGTTTCTGTAGATTTGCCTGATGGGGAGCAGGCCTACCTTGCTCAAATGCTCAGCAATGTGACTCCGTCCGCAACCGACATCCAAAGCCAAAGGAAACGATCTGCAATCGTGCACCAGGAGCAAGTTATTTAAACTCTTATTATGATCCAAAAGGGCTGGTAAAATAAGATTGTGCAGATAGAATTTAAGTCTTACCTTGCAATATCATACACCCGGTCTGCGACCCTACTGCCAACCTAGACCGAGAAGGCAAAAATGTCTTTCAGTTTTCATTGTCATATGCTTCCAGTGTGTATGTATGTGCATTACTCAGTACCACTTTCACTGGAGTCAAAATGTGCGTTCAGCAGCTCTGCATGTCACACGTACAGATTAAGTTTAAAAGCCAAAAGCACCGAATGTTCGCGAGATCGACAGCTCCTGAAGTAAAGGTTTCATGTTAATCATATGGTCAGCCAGAAATATTCACGCTACCTCGTTTTTGAGGTACTCGTATTTATCTGGGTCTTCCAAGGAGGCAGCCCATTGCTTCTGTTTCCGTTTCATGTTCCTATCAAACACATTCATAGCACCGCCAATCTTATCGGACATTTGCCGGTTATTTGGTAGTTTTATTGAACATAGTGTTTGTGATGATGCATAAAAACGCGACAGGTCTATCCTAGCATCCCTGTGACTGACGGTAGCAGTCGTCCCCCGTGGTTCGTTGACATGTGGCGAGGCTCTGTGTCTTCTCAAAAAACATCGACAAAAACTACAAGTACCAAAGAGGACGCGGCTACTTAAAACGTTATTCATACTTTATATGATAAATCACCGGTAACCCGTAGCCTTTAAATGATTACTATCTAAGAACAGCCGAATCGCTTACATATCCACAACTAGGTTAAGCGCTTCGCCCTTGCCCCCGACAGTACGTGACGTATTCGAGTTAAAACCTGGAACTGGACTAAACAACGGGATTTTACAGAATCATCTTCAAATTAAAATAATAATGAATGGCAGTAAACTCAAAGCGTTGCTCCTACATAATATGTTCTGAACTTAATCTTTGTGTGATATTACATCTGTATTTTCCTTCAAGTTGTTTATTGTACTGTTGTCTTTAATCTGCAGCATTTTTGAGCCAATCTGCAAGCCGTAGACTGAGGAAGGCGGAAGTAAGTGCATGACGGGAGAAAAAAAACACGTGTGTCGGGAAGTTTATATCGGAGTGTGCGAAAGGAAGCCTGACAGGAGTGTTTTGGTAAGAATTTGTGAAATATAACGATTCACGAATATATATCCATTTTGAATCATTGCGTTTTTATGTTTTCTTTATAATCTAAAATTAACTGGCGATCTGATAGCAACCACCGATTTAACTGTGATTAAAGCGTGGCTCACAAGCTACAGCGATACTTGTAAGAATATGAATTCCCTCATAAGAATGTTCATCTTAGAAATGAGCTTAGCTGTCTTCAGTGAAAAGGTTTTTTAGCGTAGTTTAAATTTTGTTTTACTTCATGAATGGTTTGCATGAATGATTTGGTGACTGCCGAAGGACTGCATAAAACGGCTATAGCAGAAAGTTGCACTTTGTGCGAAGTGACGCATCTATATTTATAGCTTAAAGTTGCAGACTTTCCCAAGATTTTTTTTCTTTACGAGTAAAATCAGTTACAGTAACTTCATTCTTCCCTTTAGGCTTAAGTTATTGTCAAAACAGAAATTACATAAATGATTGTTCTCGGTCCGGAGTAAATGACAGTAATTGATATTTCCAGTGTAAAATGTTTAGTTACTCATCAATAAGCGTAAAATAGCGTGAAATAACTTGCTGTTTTATGAGTTATTTCATAAATCCAGAGAGTTAAATACGTTAGAAACACTACCATATATATAGTTTTTTCCCTTCTGTTTCTTCTACTTGTATTGTTACTTATAATCTTTAATATTTTATCTATCAACTCATTTATTTAGCCAAAACGTTTGCAAAATTCAAGATACAGTCATTTGTGGGTAGGGGTGAACATGAATTTCTTGATGTATTGGCCAGATGCCCCATTCAGAGAGACCTTTTTAGTTTGGCTGGCTGTGATTTGAAAAGCTCGCCTTTTACCTTGCAGTTTCTCTCTGGGTGTATCCCTGAAGACTCAGCCATGACTTCCAAGAAAGCTCGGGACGGTGATGACCGCTTCCTTCGCGTGCAGAAAGACCCCCGCTTCTGGGAAATGCCAGAGAGGGAGCGCAAAATAAAGATTGACAAGAGGTTCCAGTCTATGTTTCACGACAAACGCTTCAAGTTGAAGTACACTGTGGACAAACGTGGTCGACCATTCAACCACTCATCGTCAGAGGACCTGAAGCGTTTCTATGAGCTAACAGACTCTGATCAGTCTGATGACCAGGACGAGCAGGTGGATGAGAAGCAGAAAAAAAAGAAGCAGAAGTCTAAAGTCAAAGCGAGACCTGAAGAGAATACCCAGGCTGGGGAACCACTGGAGGATCTGCAAGAGGAAACGGCACTGGAGACAAGCAGAAAACCTCTACAACTGAAGAGGACTCTGGAGAGGTCTAGCAAGCCTATAGCAGCTCAGAGTGTTAAGGGAGTGACAAAGTATGAAAGAGGTGAGATATTAACTTAATTTAATTGTATTTATACTTGTTGGCATGTTACCTTTTAAAGTCAGCATGTTATTAATAGTTTCCTATTACTATGACTTAAGTCACAGAAAAGATTATACAGGCCTATATTGCATAATCTTTTTCATTTGGTTTTGATTTGTTTGGAAGGTCAAAAAGTGCAGGCAGAGGAAGAAAAGGAAATGTGTGTTCAGGGTGATGAAGAAACTTTGGATTCTGGGTCTGATCTCTCTGAGCAATATGAGACGGACGAGGAAGGGGACGAGGAAGGGGATGAGGAAGGAGAGAGTGCCAGTGACTCCGAGGAAGAATCAGAGGAGGACAGTGACAGTGGGCCTGACTTAGCAAGGGGGAAGGGTAACATCGAAACAAGCTCAGATGAAGATGAGGAAGATGAGATAGATGAATTGCTGCGCCGTGAGGAAGAAGAGATCCAGCATGACTGGGGTGAAATGTGGAAAGACGCCCCTCGAAATGATGATGTGAGTAGCTCAGCTTCATTGACTCGTGTGTCGTAAGTGTAGTCCTTCTTCAACTTCCCTTTGTAGCATTATAAAGAACCTGCCCATAGCCTGGGAATGGGAATGCTGTTTTTGTGTGTGTGCTTTCCTTTCCAATGACAGTGTCTTCTGATCTTCAGTTCAAGTGAAGATTTTTCATATTTGAAGTTAGTTGCTATTAAATTGTTTCATATTTCTAGCAAGTCTGGGACTCGTTTGCTTATTCCACATGAAAGGTGTCTGTGCAGTCCGCAAACTGTAACTCGAGCAAAACCGTACATTACTCAGTCTGCTTGTTTCAGTCGTCAGCTGATTCGCTGGGTGCTGTCACGGCAAGTCATAGATCTTAGATATTATAACAAGAAAAACTGACGGGACAAAGCTGTTGAAAGCATATGTGTCGTCTGCAACAGGTCACCCGGAGACTCGCTGTGTGCAACATCGATTGGGACAGACTTAAGGCAAAAGATTTGCTGGCATTGTTCAACTCTTTCAAGCCCAAAGGAGGGGTTGTGCTGTCTGTTAAGGTACGGCACGAACTCTTATTGACCTTAATCTTTTCAGACCATGCTTCTATGGAGTTCAGATATACAAAAAATGGGCAAATGTGGGGGAAAGCGTGTGCCTCATCAGGATGGGACTGTTAGATCGGAAAGTTGCTCGTTCATATCCTGGACTATGGCAGTGATCCCACAGCAAGTCTGTATGTAAATGTGAATTATGGGAATATCTGTATCATCGCTTTTTAAATTGATTCCTCGTTGTTTTGTCATTCAGATCTACCCCTCAGAGTTTGGGAAGGAACGGATGAAGCTAGAACAGGCCCAAGGACCCATGGAGCTGGTTGCATTGCCAGAGGATCCGGAGTTGGACACAGAGGAAGAAAGGTAGATACTAGAACCCCCTTTGATTAATGTAGATCTGGCTTTTTGATGTCTGTGCTTTGCTTCATGTTGTGTAAAGTTGGTTTTGATTATCATGAACACCAGATGGCGATATTTTGTCATGGTACAGGTCACTGCATAAGCATTATTGAAGTTCTGTCCATTAACATCCTCAGCTTTTTTTCATTGAAATGCTTTATTAGAACTTATTGCCTTTTCATTGAAACGGAACCAAGTGTACATTGGTGCAATATGTGGCTCTGTGACCCAATTTATGAGACGCTGTCAACTTATAACATTTTTTCTTGATTTGTTTTTCATTTGTGACAGAAGTTTAGATTTTCCCAGCTTTATTGGCAGTGAAATTGTGTTTTGGAAATGGTTGTGTTGGCGAGAAAACGGTTCCTGCATGGATCTCAGTAATGAGGGTTAAAGACCCAACACAAAAAACCTCAAACCAAAGAAAACTGCAAAATAAAGGGGAGAGAGACTTTTAAACATGGCTGTCCGAGCTGATGTAGCAGTGTTACCTCCAGCACTCTCTGTCCAAGGCAAAGCCAGCGGCCTTTCAGAAGCTGGTGCCCTAGGCGGCCGCCTATAACACCTATAGCAGGGTTATTCAAATCGGGGTCCTTGAGGTCCGAGCACTGCTGGTTTTCCAGCCTTCCTTTACCTGTCAGTCAGGTGAGAAGCCTTTGACCAATCAGAATCAATAATTATTAAACTAACTACCTGGGAGAACTGAAAACACGGCCTGGATTTGGAATCGAGGTCCAGCTTTGAAGAACCCTGGCCGCACCTGACTGATTCTGCAATTATTTTTCTCCTGTGTCTTCCTGCAGGATTTACCGGGAGAAGATGAGGGACTACCAGTTTAAGCGTATGCGGTACTACTACGCTGTCATCGAGTGCGACAGCACAGAAACAGCTGGCAAAATCTATGAAGAGTGTGACGGCTATGAATATGAGAGTAGTAGCTCCGTGCTGGATCTCCGGTGAGCGAGCTGCCCTGGTGCATTTACTAACAGAACTGATTCTTAATATCCGTCATTGTTATTTCATTATATCTCCAAAAGGTGGCACTAATACCATTAACTTAATATTAGCAATTAAAGTGGCACTAATATAATTAAATGGTCAATGTTATTTAATTATCGAATTGCTTACTTAACTGCTTGACCAAATCTCTTATTAGTTTTTATAGATTTGAATTATAATTAAGCCTTTCTGGTTCAGTATCTTACTCAAGCATAATAGTAATAATCAATACTTTATTGATCCCCTTGGGGAAATTACGCCTCCCTCAACTTGCTCTTTGTAGAGTAAGCTCTCTGCGAAGGGCAGCCACCTGTTGGGGCGCCCAGGGAGCTGGGGGTAAAGGGCCTTGCTCTAGGACCCACAGATGTGCTTAACCGGTGACCTTGTGGTTACAAGCATACTAGCTTAGCCCACTGAGCCACATGCTGCCCCCAAAAAGCAAACACAGTCTAGCAGCATAATCACAGAGCTGCCTGCTTCTAGCATGTAACTGAGAAAGCAGGTGTGGTGATATAAATGTTCTTGGCTGTATTTTACTGCAGTAAAGTGCAGTACTGCTAGGTGAGGCCATACAAACAATACAGTGTGCTTTCATACGGTAATCAGTGTAGAATGTGCATGTGTTCAAACATGCAGACCAACAGCTAGAATGCCGGTATTGAAGGAGCGGTACCCATCCAACCCAGCCCCTTCGCCATCAGCCCTCTTTTGGATGCACCGGGGCTGCACTGGTGTCCAGTCTTCGCTCCGGTCAGCTTTCATGAACATGGCTGTCATATTTGGCTTTGCATCCGTTGCGGTGGAGTGTGGCGACATGGCGTTTATTTTCTCATAATCAGCTCTACAGCTGAATTTCCCCCGTCGCCGGCGGCGAGTGTCTGTACGCCCTCCGTCACGCCTGCTGGCAGCGGCAGTTTAAGGCGTTCCTGCTGGAAGGCCGACGTCCAAGGCGGCCGGGCTGTCGGTCGGTACGACCGCTGGCATCTGAGGCCTGGGCAAAAAACCTGGCCCCTGCATATACCGCCGTAAGGCTGGGCGGCTTGGCTCGGCTCGCAGAGCGCCTTCCTCTTCACAGTAGAGCTGTGGCACGGCTTCGTGGATTCGTCACTGGGTCTCCCCCCCAATGTGAGCAGGGGAAGGGCCAGCCGCAGAGCTGTCGTCAAGTTGGCACTGGGGTACAAGTAGAGTGTGACACTTGAGTTGCAGGCCTCCATTTGAAGGCTGTTTAATTCTAACTCGGAGTTATTTAGCTTGGCTTAGGGTCTTGGTACGAGTATGCCGGAATGTGCAAGAAGCACCTTCTGCACATTTGGAGAACTCCGAAAATGTCTCTGTTTATTTGGACAAATTAAACGAAAACCAGTGTAATGGTGCCTCGTGCGTCGTCACCATGCATGATGAATGTTTCCCGTAGTCTTGTTACAAAAGGGCGTGCATCTTATCGCTTAATGGAATCGTCAAATCATGGTCTGGATTATGGAGAAGGAAGCTGACTTCTCTCGCCCATTTCTCTTGATATATTTCATTTAAAATATGAAAGAGAAATAAAGCATGTTGCCATTTTTGGTGCAAACAAACCTGCAAAACAAACCGGAATTATAGTGAAGGCAAACCGTTTTGAGGACTCTTCCATCAACGTGCCACTGTCTGGATCGCTGGGATCCCATTGGTTATTTTTCTACACGGTTCCCAGTTTTTCCATTACGTCACACATAGCTGAAACGTGTAAATTGGTGGACTACAAATCTGCCTGCCCGATAACAATTCCCTCACTGTTTAGACATAGTGCCCCGATTGTTATGGTTCCACTATTTTTCAAACAGGTTTATTCCAGACGACCTCACCTTTGATGAGCCGCCAAAAGATGTTGCCACAGATGTGGACTTGGCTGCCTACAACCCCAAATATTTCACCTCAACTGCGATGGCAACATCAAAGGTAGGATGAGGCATGGCGAACCTTCAGCTCCCAAACAAAAGACTTTCTATAAATTAAGGCGGTAATTGAGCCGTAACTCTGCGAGACTGTGGAAGGTCGTGTATCGCTGCTCTCCATGACAGCCTTAATGGGACCTACTGCTGCACGTTAAGACGGCTGGGCTGGCAGCTCCGTAATTTGTTTCTCTGACCTTGTTCACCTTACAGAAGAAGGGTCAGGGCTTCTTAGTCATTGAGAGAAGCCAAAGAGTTGATCAGTCAGAGAAGAGCCTGATGCTACACATGGACAAAGTAGTTGATGCTCTGGTCTTGTCTGTGCAATATGTATGCATGTATATATGTTACGTGCATATGTATGTATACATATGTATATGTGTATGTGTGTATATATGTATATAACATACATGTGTATGGCTGTGGTATGTATGCATGCAAATAGGTGAATGTATTATATTTCTATGGTTTGTATGTTGGATGTGTGATTCATTCAGAAAGGCTTGACTGTTGAATGGGTGCTTTTTCTAGTTGTGTACTTTAATTAATCTTTACTTCAACCCAAGTTACACGGTGGCCCTAGAGAAATGGTATTTCATGGTAGTTAAGGTGGGACATGGCATACAAATACAAATATATGTGTGTGTTTGCACTCAAGGTGGAGATGACCTGGGATGAGACGGACCATGAGCGGGTCACAATTCTAAACAGGAAGTTCAAGAAGGATGAGGTTCTGGACATGGACTTCCAGGCATACCTTGCCTCCTCCAGTGAAGACGATGATGAGAAGGAGGATGAAGATCTAGAAGGTCTTTACCAGATTGTGTATCTGTTGGAACTTGCAGTTGGATTTAGTTGTTCCATTTTTAACTTTTGCAGAGAGATCATAAGAACATTGCTGTTGTCACTGTGCTCCAGGCGATGAAGACCACGGGGTGGAGAAGAAAGCCAAGAAATCCCACAAGAATGACACAGAACAGATTGCAAAGTACCGGGAGCTGCTGAAGGACATTCAGCACAAGGACATGAAGCTGGAGGACAAAGCAATGGAGATGGAGGTCACTTGGGTCCCAGGTATTATCCTGTTTCCAGTCGGAAAATTAGGCATGCCGTGCTGCGTGCCTTTCAAGAAAAGTCTTTTAGAATTTTCCCCTTTCAAGTGAAAAATATGCATTTAAATGAAAATATTCTGGGTCATTTCCACTGGTCATGCAGAAAAACTGTAATGTGGCCACTGCAATTTCCAGAAGATTCCAGTAAGAGAGCTGACACCGAGGTGGGGGGAGATAAGCATTCACACTTTAATTGCAGCTTTAAGCTCGTCTTGTAGTGGGCAGTTATATGGAAAGTCCGGCGCTCGCAGTCAGAATTTCAGTCCAAAGTAACCACCATTGGTTGATTAGTAGCCAGCATGAAGTGACTGTATCTGTGTGTGTTTACTCTTTCTGTGGTCTGGGACTGCCGGCAGTCAGGCGGCCATAGACTATTGCTTTGGAACTTTGGAACTGCTGAAATTCCAATCATGAATGATTGTTTGGTTTGGTATGAATTTGAGGATGTTTACCTCCAATGAGAATGTGTTGAAAACCCCGTGGTTGGAGACCTCAGGAAATCTGGCACACCTCACGTGTGGGAATAGTACTGGCTGACGTAAAGCAGACTATATTATCTGCATCTTTGACGTGGTTTTTTTTTTTGCGTTACCTGGATACTTTTGCATAGGGGGAACGCAGAGATGTCGGATGCAAATGTTGTTTGAAAGGGTGGAAAATGTTTCATTATGTGTGCTAGGCAACACTATTATGGCAAAATAACTCCCAGACAGTCACCTCCATACCTTTTCATCAATTATCTAGTGAAGTTACAATAAGCACGAACAGGCTTCAGTTATTTTTTTTCTAGCTATTGCAGTTACACAGATCACTTTGGCTTCTCCTTAAGTATTTAATGGATAGCTAATTTTGCAAAGCATAGGGAATGTGGTTTGGGGGAAAGAGCGCAAAGTACTGTTTAAGCATTGCATGAGCTGTATTGCACTTCTTAAGGACGGACTCTTTCTCTATGAATGGCTTGCTTTCAGCTTTTTATCCACATTGCTTTTTCCTCCCTAAGAGCATTAAGAGTTTAAATATAGAGAGTTTCCTATGATTGCTGTCGGACGACCTCTGTGCTTGAAAAACGAAGGCAGGTGTATCGTGATGTCTTCAGCCTTGTATGTCATTCCCGTAGTGGCCTCTAGAGGGCGGGAATTATTCCTGAATAGAGATGCAGTGTTACTTTATTAAAAATAAACAGTGCTGTGATAAAGTAACACATCTGGTGAGTTAGTTCTGAATTGATTATTAGGTCTCACCAGATTGGTATCAACTCCATAGCAACCGTATAAGGAATTTTTCCAGAATGTTCTGCCTTAGAGATGTTGCATTGTCTGTTCTGCTTTTACGGTCAACTTTTCTGAGCACTATGGTCTTTTTCCAATGGCTGCCGACTCTAAATTCTAGTACCTGTAATTCCAAGAACTGCTGGACTGGAGATTTGAGAACATTTTGCTCCTGAAACCAAACAAGCAGGTAATTTAATATCACGGTTTGCTTTGTTGCAAATGGTGAGGAGGCGATGAAAATCGCACCTGGAGGTCAAGTGTATGTTTGAGATTTTGAGAGCGTGAACGCAAACTTTTGTGTTGGGTTAGTATTGGGGGTGGGGGGGGGGGCGGGGGGGAAGGTGGTGTCAGATGCCTTTCATCCAAATCAAACATCTGAAGCGCCGTTAAGTCCATGTCCAAGTAATTACATAACGGAACACAGGCACTCTCCAAAAACGCGGCCCCATGCGAACCAGAGGCAGCACAGGCTGCAGGCAGATGTTTGTCAGAAGGCATCACTCTCATCAGCGCAGCAGATGACAAGCCCCAGCCTGTCAGAGACAGACTGGGATAAACCTGGAACCCCATTTATTTCCCTTCTCCATTTCCTTGTCCCCAGTGCTGACTGCTATTGAGACCTACACAGGGCCTTCTAAACAGGCCACTGAGTGTCAGTCCATTCAGCTCCCTGGATCTCCGTCTTTACTCTGCAGGTCCTGATTCGAGCTGCCTCATGACACAGATGTGCCTGGTCCACAGCACAAAACAAAGGCACAAATGCTCAAAACTGTTCTTTTCCCTAAATGTGTTTGTAGTTTTTTTTCCAATACACAAATACACAGTACATCAGCAAAACCAGGCCACAAATAAACAAACAGCCTTGATCTGTATTGGACTTGGTTATAGTTTTTTTTTGAGGACAGCAAAGTGGTGAAAAATAATTTGTTCTTTAGTTGCCTTCCATTCGCAATCCTTAAGCATGTTTTTTTTCTATTTTAAAAATTTAATTTGTACAACATAACTAATCAAAAGAAGAAAAACTGGATAAAATACCTAATAACCAAGAAGCCATGGCCATTAGATTATGGTAAATGAGCTCAATCTCTGATGCTAACTATAATTTAGACTTACTGGTTTACACTGCAGAGGTGGGCAGTCATCCTTAATGCCGGGTTTTGGGATAACTGAGGACTCTTCAGCCAATCAGTCCTCTAATTAGTAATCTAATTAGGGAGTTGCAGCAAAAACCCGTATACCCAACAGCCCTTTCTGGATAAGATTTCCTACCCCGTTATACTGGATAATTGTGCCTTTTAGAGACGCGTTTTGTAACTTCATATTTGAGCCGACAAAATGCAGAGGCCGCTCGGAACAGAAACCATTCCTCAAAAAAGCAGTCGTTCCAGCTTTTTCGCGACATTTTAATGCTGACGTCGACGATTCTGGTTTCTTCCGTGGAGCCGTGCCATTCTGTCAGCTGCTGTTGTGCGGCTGCTGGGAACAGAATGGTCCGTGTACTGGAATCTGGTGGATCTGCCACGGCACTGGGGAGGATAATATTCCTTACTGGAAATAGCGCTGAATTATTTAATGCTTTGGCCCCAAGTTTCACACTCTGCGAGGTTTTTTATGCAAACACAGACACCCAAAGAAGCGCGGGCACAAAGCCAGGACCCCAGCGGACTCGCATACCCCGCGCAGAGGGATCATCACGCTGGGCCGTGCAATCCAGCCGCCTTCCACATGTCACAAAGAGACACTTCCAGCTGCCTCAAATTGCTTCAGCATTGGTGGTGTTGACTCGGCTGGATGGACACAGATGAATGAGATCAGAAGTCTTAATTGTTTGTGGTCCTTATCACTGGGTCCTGGATTCTGCCATAATGGAAGAATTGCTGGTAACACTTTACTTAAAGCACTCATGTATAATGCATTATAGATACTTCATGAATGCATTATGAAGGTATTATACACAAGGCTATAACTCTTTATAAAAAGGCATAACACATTATAGCCATGTTTATTATTCATTATGCATGAATGCTCTATGAAGCTATCATCTGTAATGACTGTAAATACTGCCATAATGCATTATAATAGTTTATACTGACCTCAGTCTCTACGTGTAATGCATTATAGCTCAGAGCTTCATAGAGCATTCATAATGAATTATAAAAAATGTGTTATGCCTTTTTATAAAGTGTTATGGCCATGTTTGTAAAATGTAATGAATGCATTATTTTGATGGTATCTATAATGCATTATGACGACTGCTTTAGATAATGGGCTTCTGAAATGTTCCTCTAAGCAAGATGGATAGCAATAAACAAGCTGCTACCATCAGCATCCCCGGGCACCTGTACGGCATTCTGACATTGTGTAAACGTCATTTTTGTTATATACGTTGTTTTTTTTTTTCCCCCTTTTCTCCCCATCGCTGTAGGTCTGAAGGAGACGACAGAGCAACTGGTGAAAAAGAAACTGGAAAGTAAGGTCCAGCTGACCCCGTGGGAAGAATTCCTGCAGAAGAAGAAGGAGAAGAAGAAACAAAAGAAGGCGGAACGCAAGCAGGTTGCGGATCCGTTCGGCTCAGCTGGATTCTTTTTTTTTTTTTTTTTTTTTTTAATAGAAAGCAATATAATATGTTATAAAGGAGCTCCATGTTTACAAGCCACCTACGCTTTCCTATTGCATCATCCATTATGTTGCTGCGGCTTGTTAAACGCAGAGCTATTTGGCCCTGCGTTGCCTAATGGTATCGCTACATGTGTGGTATGATCGCTCTTCATTCAAGTGGAAAGCTTTAAAGTATTCTGGGGCAGAAAGCCCTGCTTCCTTTGGTTGGACCTGAGACACAAGTGCAGTTGTTTTAATACCAAAAGATCTTTAGAACAAGCTTCTCGAATCGCGAGGAGATGAACGCGTTCATCTCGCTCTCCCCCATAAAAAGTTTGCGCGCGCTAGCGCAGAGCGGAGCTTTCGTACCGGACCTCAGGAGGAGGTAGTCTGTGAAACTGCGAGGTGTCTATAAAGTCCACGTCTCTGAACACAACCCGCAGTCGTGCAAAAAAAAATAAAAAATACCCTGCCTAGCCCCCGGGCAGCAGTGTTATCTCACCCGCCCTGCACTTACTGTCCGCCTTGGCGCCTTCTATCATTAGGGGCAAAATGAGCCAAAATAAATATCATTATCCGGAGTATATGATTAAAGACAAATACACTTGTTTTAGCCCAAAAACATAACTTTGATCATAGGGCTAGCTTACGTGGACTTTGTTGGAGGGAGCTTAGCTATGGATAAACTGAAAAGCATGTGTTTCACATGTTTACCCTAGTCGCTGTTTTCGATATTGTAGCATTTGTGTACTGCAACAGAATTTCACACTATCACAAATATATCAGATTATTGGCATATTCCTAGCATATTACAATATATTTTATTAGCATATAGCTAGATATTGTTTCGTTCCACCTGTCCTAAAATGTAGTCGGTGTATTGTAATAATATTGAGTACAAACAACAGGCCTTGATAAGAATGTTTTATTTATATCTGTCTTTTTATTAATACAGGCTGCCCCTCAGTCTGACCTAAGTGATGATGACCTACCACCCGACGTTGACCTCAGTGATCCGTTCTTCACTGAAGAACTTGGAATATCAGGTTTTTTTTCTTTTTTTTTGTCATTTTCACCTGTTCTAGTCTCTGACCAGTGAGACAGTGAGCCAAATTCCAAACATAGTGGGGAAGGAAGGAAATTAACAATATTACCGTTTTCTATTTTTATATAAACACCAGCACGGACTTGCTGTCCCTCAAATTAGTTTTTAAATATACAGATTTCATTTTTGGCAGTGACTTCTGAAGGTTTCCTTTGATCTAATCAATCAAGTAGAAAATGTGCGACTTTGCGTTGTTTAAGTGAGCAGAATGGAAGAATGATAAATGAAAGACTGCTTCTCCATACACAGAGCTCTCGGTGTGCCTGCAGATGACCTCAGAATAATGATTTCTAAGAATCATTTCACATACAGCTTGGAGTCCAAAGAAAATGGATCGAGGGCAGAATGTATTGTAAACAGTCTGAAAGAACGTAATAAACCTTGCATGCGCTGCGAGGTCACTGGTAGTGACGGCCGTACTGAAGAGGCGTCGGGGGCCGTAATGTAAAGCAGAACCTGATCACCCTCATCCACTTCATTTTTTTTTCTTTTAAACCATACTTGTCGGTGTCCCTTGATCCCAGGGCCTGAACTGAAAACAAAGTCCAAGAAGATGAAAAAATCTAAGGAGGAAGAGAGGACAACGGAAGAAGAGGCTGAACTAGAAAGGCAAAAGGTCAGTTTGACAGGGTACATGTGTTGAGTCATCAACATGCCACTTTCCCTTAATGTCGCACCCATTTGATCTCTTGTTATTGTTAATTTTACTCTTATGGTTACTAGGCAATGAGGTACCTGTCAGCAGAGTTTAGAAAATGTGGTGTTCACTGGATAGTTATTTATTTTATATATGTTTTGCCAGTGTTAGGCAGGGATTGGCAGATTACTCCCTTAAGCACAAAAAGACACGATGACTCATTAATCAAAATGGCCGTTTATATAAGAGAACTAAGCATGTGTTGTTTTTGAGGTTTAATGAGCTGTTGACAGACGACTCGCATGAAACTTGAAGAAAAACACCCCTGTCAGCAGTAGAGTGGTCCATTCCAGATTCATTTTATTAAGACGTGGCTCTTTTGGGATTTACACCGGAGGGGTGTGAGTGTGTGAAACGTCTCTCGATGCACTCGTCCCTCGCTAGGCGGAGATGGCGCTGCTGATGGATGATGAGGACGAGGAAGACGCGAAGCGCAAACACTTCAACTACGACAAGATCGTGGAGCAGCAGAACCTGAGCAAGAAGAAGAAGAAGAGGCTGCAGAAGCGGAATGAGCTGCAGGAGGACGATGACTTTGAGGTCAGCCCCCCTTGCTATCTTCCTCATGGCAGCTTTACCTTTGAGCCACACCCCCAAACCAGATGCTTTGGCCCATAACATTCACGCTGCCCTACATGGGCCATCTACATCTCAAGGGCGTATACCTGAGTATGGATTCTATGCCTTTAAGGAATACCTTCTGACCTCTATGGCCAAAATCTGGCAGTCTCACCCATTGTGTCGTCCAAGTTGCCCCACACAAAAACTGTTACTCATTGAAAATGGTTATTCTTAAAAGTATAGCTGGCGATTTTATGTTAGCTCTAAATTTTTGGATATGACGATGGCAGTCATTTAGAAAAAGCTTTACCCCTGGGGCATGGAATAGTAAGCATTTAATTCACAGTAAAGCTCGCGGTTTTGTAACGACGGGTCGTATGTACCGTCGTAATCCTTGAAAGGGTTTAATTCGCGGAGATGTGAAGCCAGCCATTTGCAGTAAATAAAAGAGCCCAGCTAATTTTTGTGCTAAATACTGCCAGATGTAGTGTGTTAGATATCATCTCTCTCCTGGTGTAATGATTTGGAAACGGATAATAACATGAAATTGACCAAAGGCCTAGAACCTAGGTGACTTGCCCTCACAGGGTCCTAAATCCTAAGCACACTTCATTGGTATCTCATGGTGCATAATACTGGTACTATGGTGTATCATTTTATTGATGCAGGCCTTCAAATCGATGACTGCTTTCACCAAAACAAAATCCCTGCTTATTCTCTCATTGCTTGTTTTGTTATAGGTTGACGTAAAAGATCCTCGCTTCCAGGCCATATTTACCTCGCACTTGTATAACCTGGACCCCTCGGATCCAGGCTACAAGAAGACCAAGGCCACCCAGAGGATCTTAGAGGAGAAGCAGCGGCGACGAGAGGAGCAACAGCAGGAGGACGTCGTAAAGAGGAAGCAACAGGAAGTCTGTGGCAGGCAGCAGCCAGCTGGGCCGAAAAAGGCCATGGACCCAGGGCTATCCATGCTCATCAAGTCCATCAAAAACAAAACGGAACAGTTTCAGGCCAGAAAAAAGCAAAAGACAAAGTAGGGTCAACATGAGATATAGGTGGGCAGACTAGTGGCCTGAAAGCTTATCACATTGAGTAGTTTGTATAATTAACTCTTAAACAGAATCATCAAGAATTTTCTTGCCGCTTCGAGGTGGAGCAGAAATCCACCCGAACGGATTCTCTCATTAAAACTGTCAGATTAATAATACGGCGTATGGAGTTGCATCTGTCTGTCCTGGAATGTCCAGGAAGTTCAACCCGTTTTGAAGTGCATTCCCCAGTGGAATGCAATGGTATTAATGGTTCCTTTCAAGCTTCCGGCATGAACCACTGATGGAAGAAGACTTTTATGTTGTACAAAGGAGCCTCTCATGTCCTTGTTTTGACTTTGGAATGATAAGAAAAGTAACCGAACTTAAATCTCATCCTTCCATTTGGTGAAACACTGGCAGAGGGGAACACAATCCTTTCTCGCGAGTGACCCTGACCGTGGCGGAGGGAAGAAATTCCATGAGGCCAGTTGAGTGAAATATGATCCCATTTGTTCAAGATCCCATGGATAGTTCCTTTTTTAAAATTCTGATAATCCGCATGAAGTGTTCCCTGTCTCGTGTGCTTTTAATTTAGTTTTTTGTGAAGTCCTCCTTGATTCCTAGAGCATGCTTGTGCCATGAGTCATCTAGGGGTTCAGAGATTTTTTTTAGATGTGCTTGTTTATTAAACGGCTGTAACTAGCATGGTTCACTGTAAAGTAACTGTGTCATTAATGGGTCATCTCACAAATTAATTAATTACTTTTGCCTGAACAAACTCATCATAGTGGTTTTCCATCATCCGCGCTAATTCGTGAATCTCCCCAGTTAATTTTGATCTCTAATTCTGTGTTCCTGGAGAACAGGGCCCGTATTCACAAAGCATCTTAAGGCTAAAAGTAGCTCCTTACTTGCCGGTTTAGGAGAAACTCCTAAAAATTTAGGACTCCTAAGTTTTTTTTGACTAAGAGTAATTCACAAAGCCCCTTATCGATAAAAGTAGCACTGGGAGAACTAAAAGTAGTCCAGAGGACTCCTAAGTCACTAAGACCAATTCACAAACACCTGCAAAATGGCTGCTTTCAATTGACGTCGCAATGTCTTGAACATTAAACAAACACTGAATTGCTTAAAGGATATTGCCTCATTTGGGAAGGAATAATGATTGTTATGGAGCTTGTGAGGGATGCAGTAACATCTTCAACAAACCGAAACAGCCCAATCATATACAGTGGAAACCGCTTATAGTGATCACATCTGTCTGGGTGGAATTGATCACTATAAGCAAATTGTCATGTTCAGCGCCGTACGATCCTCCTGTGTGCCACGCCCACCTCGTTACCTCATGTTTTTGCCTGATTGTTCTCACCTGTTGCTCGTTAGACTCAGCTTGTCCTGTGTATTTGGTCCGCGTCTTGGTTAGTTTCCCCAGATCTGTCATTGTCGTCTTTCATGTGTGAGTACCCGATTTGTCCATTTATCCTTCAATAAACCCCTGTCCCTCCGTCAACCTGGTTGCTCTCGTCTCCCTTGCCTGCTCGTCGCTCACACGTTGTGACACAAATGATCATAAAAACCATTTTTTATTCTATAGTCTCAACCATGTCACCATCCAATTTGACATTTGTATATTTATTACATGTATATAAGGTAAAACGGACAGCCTCACTATGTACTGCATTTTATTGACGTTCAAAATACAGCACAGCTGTTTCAGATGCTTTTCAAATTACTGAACTGTGTATAATTGAAATATGCTATAATACAATAAAATATACCTCATCACCGGTTCCCTGCTGCATCTCGTTGGCTCGGTTTTTTCAGTCTATCATAAGCTTTGTTGAGTCTATATATGTTATCGAGAGAAAATTACTTTCTTATTCCCGTGTTTTCCCATGTTTTCTGTGCATGCAGCATTAGCCTCAGGTAGCTAGCCAGAAGCAGACAGGTTACCACAAAGCAAAGTAGGGCGATTAAAGAAAAAAAAAACATACCGTAGTTCTAATTTTCTCTATATGGTGTCATGTTTAAAAAGACCAATAATAAACACTGTACTTGATTACTATAAGCACATTATTTTAAACTGTATAAACTGTATTTGTACAAGAATAATTCTGTCCCATAATTGGCTGATCACTATAGCCATGGCCACTATAAGCGGTTTACACTGTATTTGTGTTTATGGGATGTGGCTCATACATTTTCACCAGCACATACTGGCCTCTCAATCTCATCAACCAAACCCCGTGTTTATCGCAGGCAGCTTGTGCATGAGAACTGAGAGTCTTTCTCTTACCTTAGGAATCGGCTCTCTTCCTAACTAAAAGTTGCTCTCAGCCACTTTGTGAATAGGTTTCAGGAAAAAGAAATAAACTTTTAGCGTGATTTAGGAGTACTCTTAGTGGAAAGATACAAGGATTTGTGAATACAGGCTTCTTTCCCTATATATAAGTTTATAAGCATAAGTTCATATGTAATTTGTGAGCAGGTGGAAGTATTTATTTTACTGGTAGATGAATGTAAAATTCTCGTGCAACTGGGACACGCTAAGCCAAAATGCTGTCACTACTTGTCACTTTTCATTCACGCTATGATTTCAAATATTTTTCTTTAAAAGCATCATGACACCATTTATGTTAGAATGGTGAAAACGTGATTTGAGATTCAAAATGTCTTACTAGGCGTGTGCCAATGAATTATACTTGAGAGTTAACTAAGATAAAGCTGAATGTAGTCTGACCTTGGACCCCATTTGGGTGCGAGAGGTAGGTGGGCAGGGTGTGCTGTACTTACTCTGACAACATCATATTGTAGGTTGTGGATGCTGGGGCTGCTTGGGACATTTCAGGTGAAAGCCCTCAGGGACCAAACTGAGTTTCAGTGTTGACTGTGGAAAAGAAGGTCCTGTTTCGGCTTTGTGGTCCGACAGAATCTGTTCCAGTTTATTTCTGCTGGTGTCTCCATCAAAACATCTGCTGGGGATAATGTTTAGATAATCCAGGAGAGTGGAATCCTGACCAGTGCTTGCACTCAGTAGTGTCTGTGTGTCATCTAGACCACTTCAAGTAACGCCCGTACTAAAATGTTGCTGCGTGAGGCTCCAGAAGGGGCTCTAGCAGTGCTACAGTGTCCTTGGTAAAGCACCATATATACACACGCAGAGTTTCCATTTCCAAATTCATTTTACGTTTCTTTGGTTAAAGACAATGAAATGATAATTGACTTAGCAGGCTCGCATAGGGCGTACAGCAGTCATGCCCAATTTAAAACCAATGAAAGAGTAAATATCTGAGGCGACTTCATTCAGATCTATTGGAATAAGGAAATTATTTTACTTGGTTATTTTTTAAAGCAATTATTTGTGAAGTGTGTGGTGAAATATTCCAGTAAAAGTACGTCCTTGTGTTCCTACCAAATGTATTAAATGAAATTAACCCATGCATCACCCTCGTCATCGGCCGTGACAGGAGAAGGTTAGTGGAACTGCTTCATACTCGCTCGATTAATATCAGCATTGCATATACTAGTTCGTGAAAGAAGCCCAGATTGTTTGCGTGGCATGACCATATGTTAAAGGGGGACGACAGATGTCTGTAAACTTGAATTTCCCTTCAAAGGCAAGTATTTAGCTGCTATATTCACAATATGGAGACACTGTCTCTCATGAAGTGCAGATGGTAGTTTGATGGTCAAATACGCTTATCATACATTCTTTATACACTTTGCAATTCGTTAGCTTTAAAACAAACGTTGCCTTTTTTGCACAAACCAATTTCTGACTACAAGCTTCTCTTACTCGCCCGTATTTATGGGTCATCAGGGTAAGATTTACGGAAATTAAAACCACATACTTGTACAACGGCGAATAAAGTATTCTTTATTCAAAAAAGTATTATGTAGGCATTTATTAATTTCTGAAACATAACCGGAAATTAATCCACTCCCCACCCAGGTTAGTCAAGTAGGATTTTTTTGTCATATCCAGAGTGGCACGAGATGAGGTTCCCCCAGGACCACGGTGCATGGAACTAAGGGAAGGCAAAAACACAGGACGGTGCACAACAGCGGGACTGTGCATAATGATTAACATGTGTAGTGCACTGAAAGTTCTATGTACGTTGTATATATTATTCTAAAAATTCCACATACAAAGAATATTAGTGATGACAATAACGATCTACTATGGTTCGTGATTCGCGATCAGTTCACTCCACTCATACAGCGCTGCGCTCGCGCGCTCCAGCTGCCAGGTAAGCGTGCGCGCATGCGTCACGTGACGCCCCTTTGCCAATGAACTAGGAAGTGATTTGCTCGGCGGCGTGTCGGACTGCACGGCGAAATGCCGAGATGAATGCGATGCGGCTTATTTTCAAAGACCAGCGCCAAAAATAATAATCTAGCATCGATCGCAGCAAATTAGACAGCTGTCCGCTTGCACTGTCGAAAGGAGCCTATTTAACATGTGCAATCTGAACGTCTTTGACTCTGAATGTTTCCACGCAGCTCGCTAGTTGGCTAACGTTAGAAGTTTCCCCCCCCATTCAGAAAAGCTTGCTAGCAAACTCCTGCAATTCAATCGACGGTGTCAACTTCTTGGAGTACAAACGACATTATGTGTATTTTTAACCATCTAACGTAGTAATAGCATTTTTGGATATTCTACACGTAAGGTTTAAAGACTGTCTTCTTAATTGTTGCCATATTTAGTTAATTTAGCCGGCTGGTTAGCTAGCCGCATATCAAGCTAATTGCTAAATTCAGTTTACTTTGTGCAGATCACAAATAATTTTTAAGAACTGATGCATAGTAACAACTTAGGAACTTTCATAGAAATTTGTACAATTTCTAAACTCTCTGCGTTGCTTTGACTGAAAGCGAATGGACATGAAATTTACCAGCGTCTGTATGCTTCTGGTGGTTAGTAAGAGATGACGGTCTTGACTTCTCGGTATTCAAATCCAGAATTTTGTAATCAGTAAGCATGTAAATACCCTTAAAATACTTTATACATTTTGAATGACCCCCTACTGTTGTTATCGTACCTTCTCACACATTAGTCAGCATCAACGGCTCTCTTTACCTGCCACCGGCTTGCCTCTTGTTTTCATCCCCATTCTCCGTGTTTTCAGCGCTCTGTTTCCTGCTACGATGCCTGCCCTTTGAGTGGCGGCCAGGGCATGATGCCTCCTGAGTCGGGCTGGGGTCATGGAGAAAATAATCCAAGAAGCCGAGGTGCGGCTGCCCTCTACTTTCCTGCGAATCTCCGGCGGCTCGGCGGATACACCGAAGGACCAGCCACGGGACAGGAAGGCAATGGGGTTTGTGCTGGTGCATGCAGGTTTGTTTTGACCAGTGCAATGATAGCCTGCTACAAAACCCATAACGACAGGGTATGCTTTTAACTCCTAGGATGTAAATAAGGGATACAGCTCTTTATAGTGTACTTGGCTACTCCATTATTTATAAATTAATTGTCAGATTTCGTTCAGCCATTGTTTAACTAGGTTTGGCCTTTGCAGTCTGTAGTTATGTCACAAGCTTCAGTCTTCCTCATTGAGCCATTATAGAGTGTCCATGCCCTCTCTGAACCAAAGTTTGCTTGCTTATAACTCAAGTCCTTTGTTGCCATACTTTTATTGATTGTGCCATAATTTATATGCCAAGGCGTATTACTTTGTTTGAACTAACTAATGTCTGAGAACAATGCACCCTATGTGTAATAAGCTACTCAGCATTATTGTTGCTTATACTTCTTGTTTATTTCAGGGGCCGGTTACCACTCGGAGTCCAAAGCCAAGGAATACAAGCATGTCTGTAAAAAAGCCTGCCAGAGGGTGAGTTTGCACCAGAGTACTCCTGTATGTTAAAAAGCAAGTAAAACCAGCGAGTACCAGCAAGTATTGCGCAGACTTTGTTATGCTGTGTTTTCTGTTTATTGACAGTCCCTCTTGCCCCAAGAAACATTCGAAATATTAAAAAACAGGGAGAGAACCTTTCTCCCCATCTGTAATCAAAGCTGTTGCGGTATATTGCTTTATTTACAGGAATAAATCAAGAATGGCCGAAAGCATGCCAGAGAATGTAAGTCATGTGTGGATAGCAAAGCTACGTCATGCTGGAGGCTGTCTGGGTGCACGCCAGACCTCAGGATAAAATTTATAGCCCAGTATCTCTTAAGGTGTTTTTCTCCACTTATTTTTTTTTTGTGTGAGATAGTACGTCTTAATTTAAAGGGCTACTACATTTGCTATCATGTTATTGCCTCCAGGCCACACGCTCACCTATATCTAAGCGTATTGCTGTTCCAATTGTTGTGCTGAAGTGTTCACTTTGATATATTCGTACTTTGACGAAAATGTTGCCAGTGTAAGTTGAATCCCATGGCCACATGGGGTAGTGGTGTCTGAGTTTTTTTTTTTTTGTTCTAGAGGTCAGTGTTGGGCAGTGGCCCTCATTATGTGCTTTGGATGTGTCTCTCAGGCTGTGGAGAAGCTGAACGCTGGTGCCCCAGCCGTGGAGGCCGTCACTGCAGCACTGGTGGAGCTGGAGGTGCGATCCCACGTCACACCTTGCTGTTCTCTGGAACAGTGTTTCCCAACCCGGTGCTCACGGACCCCAGACAGTCCACCATTTTGTTCCCATCCAGCTTTCAGTAGGATGCTAAGACAGAGAAGAAAAATGTGGGCTGTCTGGCAGGGAGCTGAGAGGGTGCAAAAAGCGTGGACTGTTTGGGGCTCCCTGTGGACCGTGTTGGGAAACACTACAGTACAGTACCTATGCAGTGTTACTCTTCTCAGGGTGCAGTAAATCTGACTGTGTGATTGGCTGGGGGCGCGCAGTCATTTTAATGGCGTCGTTCACAGAAACGCAAGCATGGCCCGACACGGTCAGAGTCGAGCTCCTTTGTGAATGTTATCCAGCTGCTGGATGGAGAGTGAAGGGAAACAGCTGGAGGAATCCAGTGCCAAAAAAGTCCGACAGGTGTCTTAAAAGTGGTTCGAACTTCACAGGATTCTCCTTTCACCAACGCGGGCATGGGCTCCAACCTGAACCTGTCAGGGGAGATTGAATGCGACGCCAGCATCATGGATGGAAAATCCTTGCAGTATGGGGCAGTCGGCGCCCTCAGTGGTAAGGTTTCTAAGCTAGTGAGTTTGTCCGTCACTGGTGTTATGTTTGTCCCTGCTTGTGCTTGTTCAATGGCGTCAGCTTCTGCATGATAAATCCCTTGCATTGCTTTCCCCTAGGCTGAATGGAGGGTCCTCTCAATCCTTCTTTCTTTTCAGTGTTCTGGCAGTTGTCTTTGGCTCTTGTAAAAATGGCCCCTTTGGTTGCCCATGCTGTTTCCATTATGCTGTACCCCACTGTGGGCTGTGCCCTGGGTGTGCTTTGGATTATGACAGGCGTAAGCCACAAAAAAAAAAAAAAAACAGTCCGTTTGGACTCCAAGAGAATGTCACTTTGTGGAGTGTACTCCTCCGGAATGGGCAACTAGAGGAGTTTTGCAAGAGTATTGCCGTTCTTCCATAAGTAAGCCCTAGAAGGTCTCAAAGCTTAAAAAGCATTTGCATCCTACTGAAAGAGAATTGCCAAGGCACGTCGTCTGCTCAGAAAGGCCGCAATCAGAGACGCAGGAAGTGTTTACCGTCATAGCCAGAGTTGATAAGCCTGCAGTGCTTTGCTCTAACAGTTAACCATAAAATTGTTACACGGCAAAGGAATTCTTCTTGGCGCAAATTTATAATGCTCCCTGTCTATGCATTTCCCATAAGGTTCTTGCTAGGAGGCAATTGAGAGTGAAGCCTTGTTCCAAGTATTTCCTTCCATTATTTCTTTCCTGTATCCTTGTATGTGTACGCTTGCATCCATGCATGTGCAGGTTTCCAGAGGCCAATTGCGGCTGCATTTCTGGAACACGCAGTAAACTCTCCTATCTACAGCTGAGAAATCCTGCGCATCACACTTCATTAAATTGATCACCAAAAGGGACAGTCATCAGTGTTTAAGATCAAGCTACTGTATCAGTTTATTAAACTAAAAACACAAGTGAAGAAAGAATTCAAGAATACTGTGTAATCCTTAGGACAGACAGTCATCTTCAAATAGAGTAAACAATTACTGAATTACCATTTGCATTTCAGATGAATCCTTCCCCATTGCAATTACGAACATTCCCATGTTTGTCTAGATGGGAGCCTCATAGTTTCACCCTGTACTTCAGACATGTTGCCATGTAGTAAAATAACAGGTTTGAAACCCCCCCGCCTGAATTATTTTTGCTATCAGTTAGGCACTTAGGCACTTGGTCGGGTAGCAAACATAAGTTTGAAACCCCCTTGCTGGACACAGAAATGTGCTTCTGGCTCTGGGCCAGCTGACCTTTGCGATGCTTTTGCCTGGTCGACTGAGGGCTTTGCTTGTGGACCCCGGCGATGGCGTTTGAACACAAGTTTGTTGTTCCCTTTGGGGTCAGTTATCAGAGTGACACTGGGATTTGGAGACCTTGTCACAGAACACCGGATGTCTTAGCAAGAATTCACAGTAAACACCTTCTGTTATTCTTACCATACAGACTTGCTGTACTGTCATTTTGTACTGATTTTCAGTCACCCTTCGGTGATCGATGTTAATGTGGGACACCGCTTTCTCTGCCTAAAACGGAAAGTGTGATGGCTGCATAAGTGCCTTTTCAGTTCAGCTCACCGCCTCCTCCCTTGTTTAATTGATTCTTGGTGCAATCAGTAATACCCCATTTGGTATATGTGTGTTGGGGGATACTGACACCTGTGTGTTGCTCTTGTTTGTCTGTCCCACCAGGCATTAAGAATCCAGTGTTGGTGGCGAGCAGACTGCTGAGGGAAGCCCTCAAAGGAAAGCTGTCTGCGGGTCGTGTACCTCCATGGTAGGTCCTCCAGTCAGCAGTGGCACCTCAGCCACCTGACCCCAAGGGAGCACCACCTTTGATGGGTTGCCCAGGCCTACAGTGGAGAGGCCCTGTTTTGACAGCATGTTCTTCAGATTAAGGTTTCCTTAGGAATCTGCGAAACTTAATATATCAGCTATTGCGTTCCTTCCCCTTGGAATATGGAATGTGTGAAACAGTGTTTTCTTTGAATTTGCTGAATTTAGTTCTTTTTAAACATGGGAGGACCATCACAGATGCAGAAGAAACAAGAAACAGGGCCCCTTTCTTCTCTTTAGGAGTAGCGTTCGGCCGAAATCAGCATGATTCTGGCTGGCAGTCGCTCGTCATTTCCCAGAAAGCACCTGGATTTATTTTATCGATTCATTGCTTCAGCGCTCTTGCTCGAAACGATTTTTAAACGGTTATGCATTTCTGTATTTTTGCATAAGTGCTTTTTAATTGTTTTGTATCGAGACCTTTGTAGATTATTCAGTAAATGAATGTGACCCTCCCAGTCCTTTATTTGGAACCACTGGAATGTCAAAGGCAAATGTTTTGTCTGTTGGCCGTGCTTGTTACCTCGCAGCGGTCGTAATCACACCCTCAGTAACATGCTTGGTTGGTTCTTCTGTCTCAGCTTTTTGGTGGGCCGAGGAGCCTATCACTGGGCAGTGGGCCATGGGATACCAGCCTGTCCTTCGGACAAAATGGCCACGAGTGAGTATTTCGGCCCCGTTGAGCCCTCAGAACGCCCTCCTCTCCGCTGATGCTCTTGCCAATGGATAAAATGATGGTGTTGAGAAGGTGCACAGGGAACCAACAGGGAACCCTCTGAAGGTGCTGCTGACAATCAGATCCCTGGTGATAGCACAAGTGCAGCTCTCTCTCTCTCTCTCTGTCTTAAAAATCCAATAAACGGCACCACTGGAGCTGGCATGTGATATGTTTATTCTATTTATAGAGTGTTTGCACGCAATACCGCCAGATATGTGTTAATATGAAGTCTCGCTATGTGGTACTGCAGAGCTGGAATGCTTTGTTCTGTCCATTTGTACAGCTGGGACTCTCAGTTTTAACTTCATGCCCCCCCTCCCCATCCTATCAGAGCATTTCTGCTTGCACCTTGCTAACCGGTGCTATAGCAAGAGCTCAAGACGTTTTGGTCCAATTCCTTGATCACATGATTAAGGGTTTCTTTCAACATCCTAACTGTACTAATGAGTTGCACATATCATACACACATGCTGACTGTGACTGATTTCCTTGCATATTTAGTTCTTGAAAAAAACACTTGGGCCCATTTCCCTTCCTGAACTACTGTAAGTAGCTACAATTCAGCAGTTATTTCATAAAAACTTCACATTGCATCTGCAGCCGTGGAAAAAATTGAGACCTCAGCATGACTTTTTGTTTCGCTCATTTCTCAATTTATGGGTGAGCGTCTGTGAATAATATATACTTTTCTGCAAACTGCAGCCTGTTCTTCCCTGCTTCTCATTAATGGAGGGCTTCTTCCTTGCTTTATGTGACCTCAGTCCTGCTTCTAGGAGCCTGATACAAACTGTCCTAGCAGTGCACCTCACACTTGCGCTTAATGATTCCCATTCCTTTTGAAAGTCACTTGACGTCATCCTTCGATTCACGAGAAACTGTCTGATAAGTTAACGGTCTTGTTTGGCATTAGAAAGTCACCTCTGCCCTTTACCTGGCTGGTTTGTGGTCCTTCCCAGTGTCTCCTGCTTCACCTTGTTCTTGTGCACTGCTGTCTTAGAAATTTTGAACATGAAAGAATCCTGTTGCTCAGCAAAAATATAGAGTGGTCTCAATTTTTTCCACGGCTGTATATCTCAGTTTTAAGTTCATTTATCATCTCAGTCATAATTCCACAACAGGACTGGTAACTGCTGGTTACTACTTATGAATTCAAGTGTTTTTGATCATGAAAACTGTATGATGGATTTAAAGCTGAACCCTTCAGTGCTGATTTATTGAATACATTCTGTAAATATGAAGCTATTTTTCATTTTTGAATCATGTTCCTGAATGTTCCAGGAGCTTCGGATCACATAAGTTATTTTAGTAGTGTATTAGTGAATCTGAGTGACTCACTTTTATAACATCAGACAACCTGCTCATCTGACGATACTTTTCCTCATTGAGACAAAGCGCACTGGGCTTTTTAATAGGAGCCTGCTGCATTCCGTTTTCTGTTCTCTAAATGTCTTTATAGCACTCGTGTTTCATAATTACACTTAATAGTTTTGACGCATGCAAAGCAAATTGTTTTGCAAGTGCTGATATTCTTCCTGATTGTCCCTTCAACAAAATGTGTGTATAATCCTTTGCCATGAATCTTGAGCCAAAAGCACATTTTTTTTTATGTTGAATTGTTCGTTGGATCCTAAACTGTTCTGGATCAGGAACCTCATTTCTGTTTACTGCCACGTGCACTGCATACTCTCATCTTTGATCGCTGGTAGTCAGGGCAACCGTTCTTGGCTAGTCTGCAGAGCGGGCATTGGATCGAGCCCTGGGTTTTCATTCCCCTGCCGCCAGCGTCCGAATGCCTGGGATGCATCATCTGAAGACGCGGTGCGGATTTAGCGAGCTCTGATGAGTGTAAACGGATGGCTCGATGCCTGTGGGCTTGTTGTCACCACCCCCTGGACAGGACTGGAACAGCTTGGCATCTCTGATGGTTTGCAGGCGAAAATTAAACTTGGAGCCAGTTTTTGCACCGATGCTAAAAAGCTTATATGAGGTGGAAGAAAACACTGAGATCTTAATATCTTCAAGTTCTAGGAGAAGAACATTTTTAAAACCCAGGTCCCAAGTACAGAAGTACTTAGATTCCTGAATTGCTTAAGTTGTGCAAACAATGTGAATCTGGCGCATTGTAGCAAAACTCTAACATTCTCAGGTAATTTTTTTTCCTCCTTTTTGTGATTTTGAGATGTTCCTGTCTTTCTCCCCCTCCTGTGTGTGTGTAGAGTTCAGTTTGTCCGCCTACAAGAGGAACAGGCGGAAAATAGAGCTGGCGGAGAAGGTGGAGTCTGACTACGTGCAGGCGAAGAAGAGAAGACAATCAAGTGAGAAGGTGAGTGGCCTCCGTCACCGCCAGGAAGGAAGTGATCGATTAGGAATTCGGCACAGCTCTTAATTCGGCATTCCTTGAGTGATGGAAAGTTTAACCACTCATTCTGGGTTTTCCCATCTTAGTATTTAAATTGCTGTGCTAGATTATCTGTACACCGAATTTAATAGGGACAAAACTTCTGTAAGCGGGCGACGAGGGCTTCTGGTAAATGCAGATTTGAATGTGAAATCTAGAGAGGTGGGATCTGTTCTTCCTGAGGTGTGTTTTCTTTGAAGCTGCGGGACCTGACTTAGACTTCAAAGCAAGTAGCGATTGCTCCTTATCAGTCTGAAGACGGCGCTCATAGCTGACACCTAATGTTCGACAGCCTGGATAAATGTCCTGCGCTCACCTACGGCGCTTTTCCATTGGCATACAGGAATCGACCCGTACCATGAAGAGAGGACAGTCCCAATGCAGTTCCGGCTTGCTTTTCCTCTGCAGAATGGTCAGCTCGGTATCAGCTGGGTTAGAGAGCGACAGCGAGGGAAAACCAAACAGGCGCTTGTTTGCTGTTCGCGCAGTGTACATCATGATTTGTTATATGCTAACTTCCGCTAGCACGTCTGTGAGAATCTTATGTTAGCATCAGACTCTAGTGGATTTAGCATTACTTTGCTAAAATTTGCATTATGAATCTATTCCGTTCAGTCTTTCTATAGTACTTATTTAAGTAGGACGTTGAACGTTCAAGTTCAGAGTTATTGGGAATGCATAAATACATTGCAACATGGGATACTACCAATAATAATATTCTGTGAATGATGTATAAAATATGTCCCTTTCCCCTTCACATAATCGATCACGTGGACGCAGATTATTGGTTCTCTCTCGTCCCCATGTATTTCGACCAATCAGATAGCAGTGATGCAACCAAGCTTGGGTTGGTCACGCTTTCGCCCCTGCTAGTAAGCAGTGTCAGCACAGGTATGGGTCGGGTACGACTTGGTTCCTGGTGGCAGTGCAAAAGCGCCATTAGCCATTAATATAGCGCAGGTATGTCCATTTCTGCGCAGCTCTGCGTATGAAAAGGCCAGCATCTGTGGAAACCTTTCATCCATGCTGCCGGGATTCAGGGAGGAGGGGGGGGTTGTCTTAGAGGCTTCAATTACTGCATAACTACTGCAAATTTCAATTACCCATAATTGCCAAAAGGGGGAGAGACATGGATTAAGCAGCTATGTAAACAATGGATTGACTCTTGTGGTCTGCTGCTGTTTGGATTGGCCTTGTCTGTGACAGAGGAGGGAGGAACAACAAATTGTGGCACTGCGGGATTTTCCTGGCCTCAGAGTCCCGCTGTGGCCCCCAAGCCACATGTTGCTGTCGTCGCGCCCTTTGACCCTCATGACTGCTTACATGCATAGCTGAAGCTGTGGGTCACCGCCATCCTTGCCTTAGAGAGGAAAGGCTGGCATCGACATCCAATCAGAGAGAAGAGAGGAATCAGCCAATCGGAATAGCAGCCTTAGAAATTGGCAGTGGGGAGCTGTTCAAAAAATATATGTGTGCTGCCGGTATGTCTAAGTGTAATTAAAAAGTTTACATCATGTGCCTTGAATTCCAGGTAGGTCAGTTTCAAACGGCGTTTTTTTGTGGGCGTCTTAAGTAAACGTAAAATAATATATTTGAAATGGGATGATTTTCTCCTTGCATTTTAAGGCCTGCAACAATATAACAATGAAAGGTTTTTACTAAGAGTATTAACTAAACCCCTTCACAAAGGGAGAGAAGCTCTTGTTTCAGATAGCATGGTTTGTGTCAAAGCCATCCACATCTGCTGCATTTTATAGGTCACAGTTCGTTTGCTCTTTGTGATATTTCATAGCGTTGATCTTTTTCCTGTCCTCTTTGGATCTTTTTCTCCTCTAATGATGGAAGTGGGATGGGGCATTGGGAAAGTCGAGCGTACACGTACACACACACACACACACACACACACACACA
>JAODJW010000062.1:5924065-5938206 GCA_026777045.1 Hyperopisus bebe | reverse complement strand
AACCGGCTCCCATCCGTGATGGTGATGATCACCGACGGCTCCAGGAAGAAGGGGTTCCGGCCCTGTGGACGGGACGGCCCTCCTGTGCAGCGAGGACCGTGCGCCTCTGCGGGCAGACACTTCCTGAAAATGTGCTGCACCACCCATAACGTGGCTAAAAACAGCCATGCCACATCTGCTCGGTGCCGGAGGACGGAGGTCCTACCCGCCATCGCCGTCCGTGGTGACACGCGCACCGCCGAGGCACGCTGGGTTACCCTGCTGCTCTCGTTTTATGTGCCTCACGCCCTGTTTCCTGGGTGAGGCTTCATGGCTCTACAAGACGCCTTGCTGCATGAGTGATTAGAGGATGGCGGATGGATTATTATGGGTATTATCTTCACCATTGAATTTTATTGTATATGCATGTGTATTTGCATCTGAGGCCTACTTTGGTGGTAGTAGTACCTAAGCTTTCATTCGTTTGTTTGCTTAATTTTTATTTATTGCAGGTTAAGGTTTCAGGAAGGGCTCTCCTGAGGTGTCCAAGAAGATGCCTGACTTGAGACGGGTCAGTAAAGAGACAAGCAATATAAATTCCTTGTGTAAAAACTGCCGGCTACGAGAGTTGTACCTTCCTTTTGAAGAGCGAGGCCTCCGATGTGGACCACATGATTAGATATAGATCAGTAGAGTCTGTTTCCCTCACAGGAAGGTGTAATTTTAGCCACAACACAGAGGTACTTTAAAAGAGTTTGGGAATAGACACTTGATGAGGGTTCACTGGTTTGCAAGCTCTCTGTAGCCCCCTCCCCTTACTGTTGTGGTTGGCATAGCCTGTTAAACATACTGTTTGGATTTTGTGTTCCAGTGTGGATTGTGCTTGTAAGTCATACAAAATTTAGGGTTTTTTTTTTTTTTATATAGTTTTTTTTTGTATGAACTTAAGATGTATAGCATCAATCAGTCCTTTGGTGTTGACTTGGCACCCTTGTCCAACCCCTCACCCACCAACAGAGGGAAAGCTCTATGAATATGACTGTAGATGTCTTTGGATTGTTTTAACTGCTGTAAGTGTGTAGGGCTAGATACCACACTTATATGGGAAAACTAACATTTAATTTGGAGTCTGTAGTAGATAATGTAGTGACACCTGCTTCCTCTGAGATGGAAATCTTCAAGGTCAGTCGCCAATCTTCATATTGCTTATTAACGATGTTCTGGTTTCATAGCTCGCCATTTTCCTGCACCTTTTTAATTTATCCGCCCCCATAAAATGCCTCAAGACCAGAAGCAGACCGTTGGTTGTTATGCAGAGGGGAGAAAGTGCAGGAATCTGCACGTACAAATGCTGGGAGACGGAGGATTTGAGCCACATTTGGGAGGAAGATTAAAATGGAAAAGGAGACAGAGTAATTATTTCAACGTCTCCGCAAGGCAGGAACTAATGGGAACCTAGTGCGGTGGGTTCAGCTGTTGGAAAAAGTTTAATTGCTGCCAATGCTTTTTGTCAGAAATAATGCTTTGTGACAGTGCAATAAAACATAAGGAAAGGAGCCTAATAGCAGGTGAATTTTACCCAAAAAGAATTGGAAAGTGGCATAAATTTGAAAGTAAAAAATTCCAATAAAAAACTAGAAATGGGAGAAAGCAGAGCCTTGGTCGTGGGCCACAGATACTTGTTAAATAATTAAAATGAACTTTAATGAGAACTTATAGTTGTTTTTATTAAAACTTTCATCTCAGAAGTCATTCAGTATGCCTCACCTACTTCAAACATTAACCACATAATTATACCCAATGTACGGGACATAGCTACAACTTAATAAATACTTTACAAAAATAATGAAGGTTTTTTTGTACATCCAGAAAGGAAGGGAAATGTAAGGGGTGATAATAAAAATACAACTGTAGATGATTTGTAAAAACTTGATGCATGCTAAATAGACAAACTTTACAATGGGAACCTTAATATTATACCCAAAGCGATAGTAGGAAGGGCCAGACCCTCCAGATACATGAAGGGCCTCTGCCCATGGTTTCTACATCCCTGTAAATAATCCCCTTTCACAGACGGTCGTCACTAACCATCCCTTTTGAGAAGAACAAAATGAATGGCTCGTACTTTATGACAGAGTAGGTGTCTGCTCACTTTCCCTCGAGACGCATCTCGCTTCCCTCAGTGTAGGCTGATGCTTAGACCTCCACGCTGTCCTTGGTTTCTGTTCAGTAGCTGCGTTGTCTGTCTTCCTTTTTTAGGCCCTCTGAGCATGCCAAGCAAGAAAGCTGCTTTTCTAAGAAGAGTCCACCAGAAGAATTTTTAATATCCTTCACTTTGGTGCAACAGAAATGTTTTGCATCTATCTGCTGACTCCCCCCATCGAATCCCCTTGACTGAAATATCAGACGTGACATTTACAAAAAAAGAAAAATACTTGGATTACAGCTTTAAATAGCTTCGAATGCTATACGATTTTACATGAAGGACCCAATTGCTATCCGTGTTGCCGTTGCCATGGCGAACAGAATGGGCCCCTTGCTCTCGAGAAGAATTTAAATGAGACGGGAGCAGATAAAGGGGTCCGTTGGGCCTGTGTCACAGTACCCTGCTCCTGGCCACGCCGGGTAAGCGTGTGGGGCCCACCCAACTCAATGGAAGTTCTTGCAATGGCCGGGCTGCACCCTCTGCAAGCTCTGAAGATCTCTTTTCTTTTCTTTGAGTCTTTCAACCTCTGTCATGCCCACCCGCCGACCCTTTTGTGCTGCTTTCCCATTGGACTCAGAACTCCCTGGCCTCCTCGAACTGCCTGTAGTAGTCTTCATCCAGCGGGTTGTCGTCACACCGTTGGCCATTGTTGGGCGGTCGGGCCTGGTTATAGCGACTCCAGTCGCCCTTGCAGATGATCCAGGGCAGGATGTCGACCTTGTAGTGCAGGTCGGCGGAGAACTCTGTGCTGATGAGGTTGGGTGTGCCGGCACCCTTACCGCGCGTGACGAGCTTCATTGTGTCATCGTAGCAGCAGTGCTGTGCAGCCAGCGTGGTGGACTCCAGGGTGAGCGAGGACCGAATGCAGTAGCGTGCCGTCGGCTTATAGATCTCCAGCTTCTCCTTGGGACTGCTGGCATCCTTCCAGCGGAAGTCCTTCCTGGTGGTAGCGTCGTGGATGCTGGCTGTGCCGTAGGCGACCTCGGTGGGGTAGGAGCACGGGCAGCTGGGCAGGTCATTGGCCACCTTCAGCATGTACTTCTTCAGGAATTCACTCTTGCAGTTCATCCATCTCTCGCAGCTGTCCGTGTCTGGAAGGCATTGGGTCGCAGTTAAAGACGGGGCCCTCTCAGGCTGTAGTGTAAGTGCAACAATAAGGGGTGCTTTATCTGAGGGGTGAAGGGTTGTCCCCCCTCCACCCTCCCATAGTGGACTGTGATTGGGAACAGAAGGCTGGAAGACTAGTGGCAACCCCCCCCCCCCCACACCCCGCCTTGCGGCCTTTCATCCACGCGCTGGAATGCTGAGAGGGCCCATGGAATTACTCTATGTTCTGAGCTAGCGCGCGATGCTTTCCAAGTCAGCTGTCTGCATGAAAGATGAGACCAGATGATAGGAAGACGGGGGGGGGGGGGGGGGACAAAAGCCAAGTGTGGGTACCTTACCGACACCGAAGAGCTCCGTGGCGTTGAACTCATCAGTCCCGGCCAGCAGACTAACTTCCGTGGCGGCTGTCTTGAAGGCGTCCTCGATCCCTGTGACAGCAAAGACAGCCTCGAAGATGTCCGGGGAGACAGTGACATTCATTCACCTCACCTATGCCTCATTTGTGTTGCTCTGGTCCTTTCCACAACCTGATGGCCTTTTTGCATTTTTGCGAATTCTGATGCCAAATCTGCAGTCTTTTTTTTTTTTTTTTACCCTTTTTTGTTAAATCCCATCTCCTCAAAATAGTGATAATACTATGGGTAGAAGGGGCTACCATTGCAGGAATAATTACAGTTGAGCACAATAATTAGTTGGGCGTGAATTGTCCCAGTAAAATGTGTATTAATAGAAATGTAGAAAGTCACTTTGAATAAAAGCATCCAAATAAGCAATAAAATAAATATGTTAGCCTGCATCTGTCACTGGCAGGTGGATCTGGGTAATGAGGCCCTAGCAACTGGGTAGGGTTTCCTTAGTGGTGAGTGGGGTTTCCCTCCCATAACCAACCTGGGCAGCTTGGTGCATCACAGGTGCGGGACTCCGTAGCTGTGCACGCATAACCACACGACCTGGTGCGCTTCTGGTTCCCATTCCCACAGGTGACGCTGCACAGCGACCAGGCGCTCCAGTCTCCCTCCCCATCCATGTAATCTGGGCCGGAGAGAGCCGGGGGAGGGGGGGGAGGGGGTGGATGAGCGGAGAGTCTGCAGGATGCCAACAATTCCGTGGCCGTGCTGATTGGCTCCACATGTTGCTGGTACCTGGAGCCCAGGCCAGCTGCCAACTAGCGAAGTCATTAGCGTGCCTCTCTAAATGGCTTTCACACATGTGAGACAGTGCGGGGGTCTGGCCTGGACAACTCCTCTGGCTCTGGCCCTGGAGCCGGTGTGAACACACACATACACACACCACACACACACAGATTCTGCCCACGCCGCTGTCAAGTTTCTCTTGGGAAACGGGTGACAATTTGCCTGCGCTTGCTCCCGGCCGGAGAGCCGTAACGCAGCCAAGGTCGAGTCCCATATCCTAACGTGCCCCCCCTCCCCCCCACCTTCACCCAGGTCCTGGGCAGCTGCAAGTATTTAGCCGTAAACCTGCGGTGGGAGACGGCCAGCTGTTACAGCCGGCTCCAATCCTGCTAAACCAGTGAACATTTCCTCGTAAAGGACCCACTGGGTGCTTGCGCAAGACACACCGCCGAGGAGCGAATGGGAGGCCGCCGTAAACGACCGCGGGATCGGGACACGCCCACCAGCGCCGGTAGCCTGGGTCACCCCGAAGGTAACAATAGTGGGGATTTGGGGCAAGGCGAGTTTATAGAAGTGATTATAGACAGTGGAAGGTAGTTATATCAAGTGCTGCACGGATGGGCTGTGTTTGCTTCACCGTTGTTGCCGTCGTTTCCCTTATAATCTTTAACATCTTACTGGGGATGTGGCGGGGGCTAATGACAACATGCTACTTCAGAAGGCTATTGGCTCGCGAATGTATTTTAACATTCCTGTCAGTAATCACGCAATTACACGTTAATCACGGCTGTGTGTGTGTGTGTAAGTCGCTTAACGCTGGCTGCAGTGTGTCAGTAGCGTTGGAGGTCACGGGCCAAGTCTTGCCCCACATCTGCCGAAGATAGTCATCATTACCCAGGGGCTGAGGGCCAGATATCCAGCACTGATTCACCAGCTAATGACAAATTACAGCCTGAGCACTGAGAGTAAATCCAGGAAATGAGCAGAAGAGGAAACGAGGACCCCCATATGAGGCTCCCTATAACTGTGCTGGCTCAGGCTCAAGAGCCTCGATAACCCCAGGCCGTGTTCAGTTATGGACCCGCATCGACCGTGTCCAGGCACCCTGCTAACCGCAGTCGGAATGAGTAATGCACAATCAGGCCTTGATAAGGCCCCATTGCTGAGCCTCAAGTTGGCTTTAATCACTGCCGCATTGTGCCTCGATAAGCGCGGGTTTGGTGGGGCACGGTCCGGGGGCCCTCGAGATGGGATCACATCCCATACACAGGGCCGGTAAACAGGGGACGGAACACTTCCCGCATCAGCCGTCTTGTTGGCACGTCAGGGCATCAGAAGGATGCTTACTACACAAAGCTGGCATTCATTTAAAAAACCCACATTTATATAGTCATGTAGCCCAGTTCTCCCACCCTGGTGCGCTGGGAACGATGGACAGGTGCCAGGCATCCCACTGCTAAGCTGTGTGACGGGGGCACAAGCGCTGAGGTAAAGAGAAACACCTGCATAGCAACCACAACTACATAAACCTTAGATACGATACAGCTCATTTCAGAATGCTGGCATGCCGTCTAGTAGTTTTTGAACCGTTTTTATGAGCATATTGTATAGTTTTTGCACCATTTGTTCTATTTTGCACTGTCCTGCATTGCTTTTTGCAATAGTCCTTAGACTGTCGTAATCGGACGCACTTTAACAAGCAGGCTTTCCGATGCACCTGTTGCATATGACCAGCACAGATGCTGAAACTTTTGCTGAATGTTTACTGGTGCTGAAATGGACGCTCACCATACTCCGCGTGCGCCTTGCCAGCCCCGCCGCGGCGCTCCCAGTCCCTCAGCGGCTTCAGGAAGTTGCTGTCATCAGTATCGCCGTTGTATGGGTAGTCTTGCTCTTCGGGTCTGTGGGCGGGGGCCGAGGCGGAGTGCTGCCACCAGTTCCTCCAGTTGGGTGTGGCCCAGCCCGCTCTGCTCTCCTTGCGAAGATCCTTCTCCGGCTCTGGGACCTCCAGCCCATCCACCACCTCGATCGTCACCTGGGGACAAGCGGTGAGCCATCAAGTGAATCTTCCAGCTGGCAATCAAAATCCCTGCATTCTTCTGAAGCTCTTTTAAATCTCTGTGAAATGTCAATTAGGTCATTGCTGGAGGCCAGAAGACTCTGATTTATGCTGTCAAGATCCCGCATGACGTCATGAACAACCAAGCTGTGCTTGATATTTAGGGTTGGGTCAGACCAGGCCAAGACACAGAAGCGTGTGTCTGAGATTACTGCTCTGGCTCAGAGATCGGCCCAGTCACCAGCCGCGTCCTTCACGTTAACCCTGAGCTTCTCAAACTCCACTGCTCCCCGCCCCACATCAAAGATACTCTGTCCTCTGGCAAATCTATACTTATAAGCCTCAACTTGACACACTGATATTTATCATCTTTTCTCACGTCTCAGATACAATTCCGTTTTAATCCCGTCAGAAATGGAGCCATGATTCATAGATGGAAGGGAATCTCAACAGGGAAGGAGCTGGCAAACTGTAAAAATGACGGGGCCGTGATTCCAGCGTGACGGGTGTTCTTATTACCCGTCCCATAATGCACTGCCACAGGTCACATGTCACAAAGACCTTCCATCCAGCGACTGCTGCTGAAAGACGGATGCCTTTTTAGCTGCCTTTCAAAGGCCTCCAGTGGGAATTGTTAGGAGACCACAAATGACATTGGCAGTGCGTAGATGCTGTCAAGACTGGTTAGCTTTGAATTGGTATTAAACCGCAATGTACTCAGCAGTTTACATATATATTTATCATATATGAAGCAAAAAGGCCAGACCACCGTACTTTAATACTTTTCAAAGTACCAGCCAAGACTTCCTAGCACATAATCCTTCCTTTAATACTATTTATTTTATCTCTCTAATAATCCGAGCTGAATGTTTTTGTTTTTACATCTCTTCAGTCTGACCCCTTTCCCAAGCTTGCTTTGGACCCAAAGCTAAACTTGCACAGGTCAGTAACTGGATGGAAGCCGGCGTCAGACCGCGGTGTTTACGTTGCATTTCCTATCCGTGCTTTGTGCATCAAACGCACTTATTATCCAAAAACCCCCATGGTTCATTTATTCATGGGAGGCGGTGGGAGGGGTGGGGGGGGCCTGGTCCCTTTCATTCGAGTGCTTCCTGTCTATGTGTGTGTTTTTATGTGTGTCTCTAAAAGCCGGCCTGCTGAAAGGGGTTAGCGGTGCGCAACAGGTCGTTGTGCCTCTTCCTGTTTGAGGAGCATCTGGTCTCTGTGCTTGGCTAGCCACCTCTTTCATTCACACACACACACACACACACACACAGATTTGTAATCATATCTTTGTGGGGACTCTCCATTCATTTCCAAGAGGATAACTCTAATCCCACCTGAAACATGATCTCCACAACACATATTACAAATATCGTACATTGGACGATTAAATAAGTAACTGGAGCGACAATTAAATAAAGTTCTGCAATGTCCACAATTTTGGCCACTAGCGTAGGCAGCAGTACAGCACAGGCAAGTACAAATAAATATAGAAACATGGATAGACATAGAAATACGTAATAGACAATGAAGTATGATGTGGTACCATACAATGCCGATCTATTATTATACTATTATAATTATATACTATTATAATATTCTTCCACCGCTAATAGTATCAGCCCTTCTGCATTCATATCTGGGTCTGGCCTACCTGAATGTTGGGGTTCTGTCCATTAATGTCTGTGTTGGATAGGTCAGGGAAATTGTGGAGGTCAAAGAGGAAGGCTCCGGGTCCATCCCTTTGCAAGGTGCTGCCTGAGCCATGGTGCTGGGCTTGGTGGCGGGCAGACGGAGCGGAGCGGCGCCCCCCATGGGTCAGCCAGGTCAAGGAGCTGCTCTCGTCATGGTTTCTGCTCTGGAAGAACAGACCAAATCCGGTCAAACACTTTTCAGGTCATGCAGCGACCGTAAAATCCCGTGATGAGGATCTGTCTTGTTTTTGGCAGCCGTCAGGAGAAATTAAGTTCCTCAGGGGTGGGGAGGCGACAGAAAAACCTTGAATCTTGCCCCCGCTATCTATCATTTTCAGCCTGTCAGCAATCAGTATCCTAAAAAAAACTAACGAACTGATGCAACATCTGGCCTCCTTAAAATCTTCAACATCATTGGTAGAGATGAATCCTGATGACCTTTCTCCCCGGGCCACAAAGCAAGGGCTCAGAAGGTGGCAAGATTCCAAGGACAATGCATTATGGGTCATCAAGGAGTCCTAAAACACAAAGCCTGATGGGCTGGGCAAGCCGGGCTGGTGGGGGCTATCAGTGCTTCTCTGTCACCATGCCCCCCCCCCACCTGTTGACTCGAGTGCCTCCAAAAGTCTGAGATAAGGAGCATGACGCCAGTTTAATTATATCCTAAAAGGCTCTCCGTGCTGGTCGTTTACACCTTAAGGACAGGCCGTGACGAGCAGCTGTGCTCCATTAAAGGCTTTCCGTCTGATATCCTGTTTGTCGGAGAGGCTGAAGATGTTTAATGACAATTGGCGGAGTGTTGACGTGACGTCTTCAGCTGACAGTGATATACGGTGCAGTCTGTGTGGGGGCCACAGAAGATTCCCCCCAAGGCCCCCTAAGTCATGTGTTCCCCATCACACACATGCACAGAAGGAGCAATTACTTCCAACTGTACAGACAGCTTTAAGCACCCAGTAATCTTCTATACTTGTATGGTAGACAATGAGATCAAAGGGGAGTCATCAATCTTGTTATTTTTCCTCTGTCTGTCTGGTGTGTTTTTCTGACTGCAGCGAAGGATCGGAAGTGTGGCAGCCCAATATGTCAACTGTGTGGTGGCCCCACCCACACAGTAAAGCGGCCTGGCCTAGGGGGGGCGCTATTCTGCATTGAGATTGTATGTTTGTGTCCGGTTGCATATGCATGTGTGCGAGTCATCACGTGTCTGTGTGACCTGCATGCATGCACAGGACATGTGGGCCGTACATGTGGAAACCTGTCGCCCATATGTGCTAGAATTATGACGTACGTCCGGCTTTGCTCAGTGCCGTTACAGTGGGGCGTTATTTTGATTTACATCTGCGATCAAAATCCCATCCTCTATTTTACACATAAACCGTATGGCAAAGACAGCCATCTCGCTACATCTATAAACAACCAGGCTGCGTGTTTGTATGTATTTATATATACACATAATACAAAAATACATTCCTTTGAAAGGTTCGTCTAACCAGCTGGAGACCAGACGAGGCTCCCTCTTAAGATAGCCAATTAGACAGAGCACATCAAAGCTCATAAACAAAGTCATAAAATGTTAAAGGGTGTGTGTGGGGGGGGGGACCGATTTAGCTATGAAAGAAATTGAAAGATTAGATGATGTAATCCTCTTGGACCCAAGACCTGTGACCACAGGGAGCCCCTATTGAATCGCTGCGGATGGAGAGACAGGAAGTGGTGGACCGAGGCATGGAATGTCCCCTAACATCCTTCCCATCTTTCACCAGATAGGGTTCATACTCCGATAACCCCCCCTATAATCAAAGTACATGCTTGCTGAGCCCCTCCACCCCACCCCAGAAGCCTTTGGGCCCTGTAATTAAATCCCGGCAAAGCACACCCCCTCCACGCTCGCGCAAAAAGCTACCAAGGAGGAAGAAAGTATGATCATCCGCAGCTGAAATGTTTTCAATGTAAACAAAACTAAAACTGACATTTCTTGTTTGCACATTTATTTATAAGGAAAGTTTGTGTCGACGTTTGAAAAAAGGGAAAGTGGAATGACGTGGCTTTTGTGTGGACGGGCTAGTGCGGCTTGGGGGATAGGGTTTCCAGTGCACGCTAACCGATACCGCAAGCGCACAGTGCTTCACCACAATGGGATTACTGAGTCTCAAAGGCGAAGCTCTGCACTGTGAAAGAGGCCCGGTCACTCGCCAGCGTGTTGTCATGGTCAGGCTGCTGCGATACCGCCTTGGATGTCTCTAGATGCTTTCCCTGTTTTTTTCCCACATTGACCAAGGGGGGGGGCTATCACGATACAGGTCCTTTATCCTAACCCCCCCCCCCCCGCCCCGGGGCTTTAAATTACCTTTGGGTTCAAGGATGCAACCGTAGCCTTCTTGGAGATTGTTTGATCTTTTCATGCTCAGTTTGAACTCATCGTTCACACTCTTTGTCTCTTGGATAAATATTAAGGCGAGTGGTCAGCTTTTAGGGTCGGTGCAGTGACAGCTTCCATAAACATCTAAATGTACTTACATCTGTTTCATCGTTTCCAGCTGGTAGGGGTCCTGCCACATGTGCCCCCTCCCTCCATGCCCAGCTTCTCCGTTCTCCTACCCCCTTCCTAAGTTCCATGAAAAGCCACCTTCTCTGGTCAGATCTGAGAACCGTAAACCACGCTTCAACAAACCTATAAAAATGAATCTTTTTGACTGGATACATTTCTATGGAAGGCTGAAGGTCCAGGAATACATCTCGGTTGCTGCGGCTGATACTCTTCAGCCAGGTTTCCTCACTCCTGTGTTCCACGGCCCCAGAGTCCCTCCTGAGACAATTTCTCTAGAACCTTGAATTTATCGCTGCAGCAATATGACCCAGAGGCACAGGTCTTCAAAGTGAGCCGATCGGGTAATATGGAGCCCTGGTAAAAGTCTCTACCCAAGTCAACCGTAAAAAAATCTGACTTTTAAGACTTTAATGTACTGCTGAGTTTTATCCATATGGCGGCTACTGTATCACACATTGACGCAGGTAAAAACAGGACATTTGAGACCAGTTACAACTTTCGGTAACAAAAATCCTAAGTGTTTTTATATTTTACTGGCAGTTTAAAAAAAAAAAACTGGGGAGGGGTGGGAAAGGTGGCACAGCTGGGGGTGCAAAGCAATTTCACTTAACTCTTTTGTTATTGCACTTTTCTTTCCCATGTAAATGCACCGTCTTTGGGCAAAAGACCCACCCCAGGGAATCCCGTCCATTATGCAAATAAGTACAGCAGGCGGGCACAATTAATCCTCCAATGAAATGTCAGGTTTCATAGCTTCAAATGTAGTGCTGACAGGAAAAGGCTAATAATTGGATTACTTTCCATTTTCCGCTTCCTCATTTGCTTCTTGGCAGCTATGACATTTACAAAGAGACAAAAGTCAAGCTTAACAGAATTATGTTTAAATGCCTGTATAAATTCGATGTAATGCGTCTGACTCTTAGTTAGAACAGGCAGCTGTGTCGGGGGATGGGGGCAGTTGTTAAATGATTAAAGCCATTTTTACAGTTGGCCGTCACCTGATTATGCTACTGAGATCTCCCTCACTGCCTTTAAATGGGAAGATCAAAGGAGATGCAACTGTCTTCCGTTCATCATGTGCCACTGGGCATCCCAGGAAGTTAGTTCTAAAAACATGAATGGAAGCCCCCCCCCGACTCCATTCCACCCCCCCTTCACTCGCTCACTTCCCTTTTTACAGGGGTTGATTAAAGGAGCATGACTTTCGGATGGGAGGGGGGGCTCAGGAAATAAATGCTGATGATATTGTGCCTCGCGCTTTTGAATCTGACATTTTGGTGGAAAGGCAGCTTTCTGCTTTCATCTCCCTCGCACCCCCAAACTTAATTTGTTACCAAAAAACAAAAACCAACGTTACGGTTCTCTGCATTTCTCAGCCACAGGTCTGGTTTCTATCAGATTCCACACTAACATCAAGGAAAATCAGCTGCTGACCAACAGCTGGAGGGTCCTAGTCTGTTTGCTTTAAGAACCCTTTTGTTGCTCTATTATAATTTACTCATTGCCCTTGTTTTGGAAACGCTGCACTATGCAATAGGGAAAAAAGCCTTCAATGCAAAGTTGAGTTGCCCATGTTAAATGTCTTCTGTGCTTATTGTGTGTAACCCAGTTATTGTGTGATAGCGTGTGTTGATACTGTCCCAGGCTCCTATAAAACACCACGTCTGCTTGTTGCCACCAGAGACCCGCTGGCACACTGACACAGGAATGTCCAGCGGGGCACAGCAGGTTGCCCCCTTGGGTTGCCCGTCTTACCAGAGTTTGTGTGGCTTTCACACTCATGTAAACTAGTCATCACACACCAGCCAGTCTGCAGTTCCCCTCTGGCACAGAACAGAAACAGGGACCTGGAGAAGATCTATTGGTCTCTGGATGTTTATTGGGATCTCAGTCTGAGAAGGTGAAAGTGACCACCTCTTGTCACTTAAAAAAAAAAAAAAGCTCCATACTAAATCAGAGCTATTCCGCAGTCTTTAGGGTCTTTAGGGTTACTAATTGAGATCCTGGTTCAACTCCTGTCTGGCCTGTTTGTTGGCTTGACATGCTCTTGGGTTCCACACACCAAGAATCACCTTAAAGGCTCATTTGACTACTAACACCCAGCATTCTCTGTCCAGAGAAATGTCTCAGCGCTCATACTCAGAATCTGTACACTGTGCAGCAAACCACGACCATGCTTACAAGTGCCACATGAGACGCAAAGAACTGAAACGTGTGTTCATCATTTAGTTAATCTCCCCCCAAAAAAACTGTGCATAACTCGAATGTTAATCAACGCCACATGAAGTAGGATTGGAAGATTGCTCCGCTGCAGAATATCACAGAATATTTACACTTGCGTCCCGTGACACATAATGGCACCTTATAGAAGACAAATGCTTCCACTCAAAACCCGAACGTGGAACGAAAAAAATAATCTGGGAGGCAGCAGCCAAGCAAAAAAAAATGAGTTACGCTTAGCAAAATGAAGCGGTAAACAGTCCCTGTAATTGGCATATACAGATGTATCATCTGGGTTTCTGAAAAGAGACAGAACTGTCCGAATGACACAAACAGGAAGTGAATCTGCACCCGTGCATTGTCTGTTCGGCATGCAACAGTCGGCATTATATGAAAACAACCCATTATTGCGCATAAACTGTCATCTATCACTGCATGGCTTGTCACCAGCTGCCAGTGACACTTCAAAGTCTGGCTAAAAATACTTGAAAAGGTGGTCAGAAGGGTTTTTTAAGAAGTTGGCGAGACCCTGTCGATTCCCAAGGCCCCCCTTCTCTCTGGATGGGGGGGGGGCTCCCAGAGCTGTCACGCTGCTGTTGCGGGCACAACGGCGTGGCTGTTTTTAGCGTGGCTGTCTGTCTGAGGCCACCACAGCCAGCTCCACGTCCTCTCTCTCTGGCCTCCAGTGTGCCGGGACCGGCTGTGGCTCCCAAGGCCTGTAATTTCAGAACTAGGCGGCCGGAGGATATCAGTTTTTAGGGCAGCTGTTACCGGCCCATTGCTTCCGCATGTAGCCGGGCGGGTCCCAGGCAGAGCAGGGCGGTGTCATGACTCTGCCCAAATGATGGGGTCCGTCCAAGCCCACGTCTCTCCACGGTACCAGGATAAACTGATTTATCACTCCAAGCGTGAAGCAAAACCGGCCCAGCATTCCAGCTTGGCACATATAGGCCAAATTTAATCTATTTCATATTTTCCCCAGATGTAAAATGGAATGAATCTGAATTATTATGAAAAGGATGCCACAGTGCCACACCTGAGAGACCTACACCTATAACTTCCTGTCCATATCCACATGGGAACAGATCAGATCACTGTGGGCGCTGTGAAAGACTGAAATCTTTTCAGATTTCAGAAAGAATTGGGTGGGAGGTGGAGTGGTGACAGATGTGTGTATGCGTTTATGGGG
>JAODJW010000062.1:5878979-5900905 GCA_026777045.1 Hyperopisus bebe | reverse complement strand
GGGGGGGGGGGGGGGGGGGGGGGGGGGGTTCGGCTTGCAGACCCCCCATGTGTGGCGTGCCTTTCGTCGGGAGATGAGACACCGGTCTGCGGCGAGGTGACCCTTCATTAGCTGCACCCCCTATAGCCTAGGATTTATCCTCAGGCCACTGGCTGCCCCCCCACCCCCCCCATATGCTCTGTCTAGTCCCATTACCTCCCATAACAGATGCTGTAAGTGTCATAGGTAAAGTCAACAGTGCACAGTTCGGGAAGAGAGCAGTGGGGTAAACATCGGTCATCAGCAGTCCTGCTCCCCACTCTCCGAATAAAAATGAATATTTTAACGTAAAGTACATACACTTAATTACTATTGACACCATGAGGCTCTATCAAAATTCTACAGCACTCTACGTTTTGGGCAAAATCGAGCCAAACCCACGCGATCTACTGTAGCTTCAACGATCGATGTCAGAAAAAATAAAAACAGGACATGAGACCATCAACTTATCTGGCAGTGCCTCATAAATCAGAGGATGACCTCAAGTGACCTTCAAAGCGAAGGCCAAACATTAATTGGTGTGAGGTGGACTGCTTGGACAATTCATAACAGGCTCCTAGAAGCAGGACTGAAGACCCGTAAAGCAAGGAAGAAGCACTTCATCAATGAGAAGCAAGGAAGACCCAGGCTGGAGTTTGCAAAAAAAATGTGTATTTTACACAGACACATACCCGTGAATTCAGAGATAAGTGGAATCGAAAAATTTGCTGTGGATTCTTAATTTTGTTCACAGCTGTATGTATCAAAGCACAGGTGTAAGGAGGAAAAACCTTGAAATTACTTTAATAAAATCTCACCTTGCTGACTAATGCTGGGATGTTCATGGAGTTGGTGGCAAAGCCCATTCCGAAGATCACTGCAGACTCGGTCCCAAGGAACATGGCCACGAGCTCCTCTAGTTCCTGGTGGATGTCCAGGTTACCTGCAGTGGAAGCAGAGCTGATCACATGTAGCAGCTAAAAAAACCGCAGGATTAGAACAACCTGTTGTTAATGAAACAGGTCAGGGGGGAACGGCCAGACTCACTAAGGTTGGCAGAAAGGCCGAACGCACAACTCCGCAACCCTTAAGGTGGTTCTGGAGACTAAAGGGGGCCCTATCTGGTACCACACAGAAGCACTTGAAGTACTTAAAGTAGCGATAGAGTGCATGAGTGCAGATGGGTTATAAGCAGTGCCAGATAAAACCAACGCAGTGATTCCCCCCACCCCCTTCAAACTACAGCACTGGTGCCCCCCCAGTGTAGTGCAAATCATCAGGGACAAACTGGCTTGCTGAGTCAGCACCCCCTCCGAAGGTAGAACCCTGGGGGGGGGGGGGCGTCTATGTCACCCAAAGGATTAACTAGTACTGAATATTAGCTTTAAAGTTGAAAGTTGAGTACTTAGTTTTGTTTTGGGGAGGGGGGGGGGGGGTAGGAATGCCTCCTAAACAAATAAAAAATGTACTGGGGCTTCATGGCATTCTCACACGTTTTCCAAAGCTTCACACTTCAACTGCACTTTTGGTTGCATTCTATGGGCTTTACAAACACGGCATGCAATGTTCCTCCTCTCAGTTAAAGTTAAGCATTCCCCAGTACCGATTACTACTTTCCAGCCAGTGCACCAGTATGATCTGCACATGCCCCAGACGATAATGGGACACTGCGTTTACAAACCGTCACCATGACTTCAGCAGCAGTGAGTATCACTGCAGTCACCACGGCTTCATTTTACTTAAATGCTGCACTGAATTATTTATTTCCCTAATTGAAGTCGTTCGGTAATCTTTCTTTCTCTCACTCTCCCACTGCTGTGGTTGTTGGCAGTTTAAAAAAATTAAAAAAAAGTCCTGCATCAGCATGCAGACAGGAATCCCCTGCATTACTGCACTAAGCACAGCTTGATTCACATCAATGAGCAACATTTTCATCTGTACGGTTGCGGTTACTTTTGACAGGTACACCACCTCTAGAACCCCCAGGGGAAGATGTGGTTAATTGACCGGAGTGAATCAGCATTTCGTTATTTCCTTAACCAGAGACAGCTTAATCTGATCCTTTATTTTTTTTGCTTTTCTACTTTCTGTATAAAACCAAAAGCGATAGCAAGTAAACATACAGACCAGTGCAGGTCTGCTTGCTCCAGCTAATAAGAAACTAAATGAAAAGACATAATATTCGTAAAGTTGGGGGTAACTGGTTGGTATGAGTTAACTGTATTACATTGAAATTTTTACATTTGAATATTACAGAATAAGGACACTATCTCACTCAATAATAAGGTGCTTGGCCGAAATCAGTCGATCCACCAAGAGCAAAGCAAAACTACTGCCGATGATCGCAGATTTTCAGATGATAGGGCATCACGTGTTTGCAGAAACTGATAAAAAGGAGAAACTCATAAAGAGGAAGAGAAAACCGCTAATAACCGCTATAACTGAAAACTGGAGGCCAGTGTAACATAGTGGTAAAGATGGAAATGAACCCAGCAACAGCTAAATCTGAGAAAGGGCCCCGCTATTCACTTCCTTAAAGGATGCACCCAACACGTCAAAGTAAAAATGAAGGCTCAAGGTGGCTATAAGGAACTTGAACGGCTGTACGCGGGACTGGGACGGCAATGGGCAAGCGCCAGGTGAGCCTTCACAGAGTAAACAAAACGCGTGTCTCTTACTGCCAGCTAGGTGCTTAAAACACCCCCAAACGCCAGCTAAAGATTGACTTTTCTCTCCATTTTAGTTTGCTGAATAACTCCCTATAATTAAAAACTCAGAGGAACGATGGGTCCACACTCAATCACAAAAGGCATATCAAATCTGATGGACAGTACGCTGGCCTAATCTCAGTCAAGATGATTATTTTTGGGCTTGATTTTTGGGATGATTATTTTATAGGTGTAATAGGGTGAAGCTTTCGGTGTCAAGACGACCATTGTGGTTCGACATTAAAGAGTACACAATTTTTCATATATTTACTGGTCAGTTAAACATTACTATTCTTTTTTATCTTGTTCAGTTGGGTAATCATTACTTGGGGGGGAGGGGGGTATTGCTACATAATGACTTCATCTCTGTGAATGACTGACACAACGGGCTCTCCACACAGAGACACACCCAGGACAACCTGGGCCAATTCTGTTAAAGGTCACTACCCTTATTCCGGCCTTGCCTGACTGAACTCTCAGAGGCAGACTACAATAACGAGGTGGTGAAAGCACACACGCTAACGTGCAAGGCGCGGCACACATCGAGCCGCGGGGAGTTTCTGAATTCACCCTTTAAATTCCGGCCCCATAAATAATTGTGGCTTAATAAGGTCCCAGGAGAGGTGGATCCGTGGCGTGTCATTCCTCTTTTTCTGCTGAACTGCAGGAAAAACGCTACATGGCAAATGGGAAGTAAAGCTGTCTGGAATAAATTAATAGAAAAACAGTGAGACAAATAAATGAAACAGGTAGATCTGTCCTTTCATATTTGTGTGACTAATGACAGTGGAATCGTAACTGTTTCTCGATCTGTCCGGAACGTCACCTGCGCCTCTGAAGCAATTTCATGCACGTTCTGTGCCTACCGCAAGGCAAGAAATCTGGTTTGTGCATTTGATATCAGCTCGAGGCTAAAGAGGAACCTCATCCCCGGGGCTCGTCCCAGCTCCGAACGTTCTAACGAGCCAAGCATGACCGTCAAAAACATTCTTTCGCATTAACGAATTCCGTTTGAGTTTGGGATGAGCACGCATTGAGCACTGCCTGATGGGTATGCCCTCTTTAAACCTTCCTTTCGTCACACGTGTCTAATTCCCGAATGGGCCGTCTGTCGTCACGATGTTCTGGAGCGTCGATTAGAATGGCGCCGAGTGCAACTGCCACAAAGACTCGGGAACAAATGCAGAGTCGAGGGCTGCCTGCTTCTGCGAGCGACACATATCCTAGCTGGTCTAAATTAATATGCCATCTTCTGGGAGGAAAATAAGCGCCACTCAGCCTCCGACCGAACTTTCTTGGACCCAAGTGGGTTCCAGAAACCCTCCCCCTACATGATTCTCTGATTTGTAGGCATGAAATTCTGATGCATGTTTTTAAGTAGGCAGAGACGGAGTCTTACTGTATATCAAAAGGCTATGGGCCATTAATAGATGGTTCCAGCTCTTGCTTAACTTCCCATCAGCACTGTCACTGAGGAGAGATGACAGTGTACTCAACACTGGCTCGATGCAAACCATCTGTAAGGTCATCTTGTGATAGTGCCTGCAAGGGAGTACTGGCTTGGAAGCTACTGGATACTCCAGGGTGATTAGTGAGGTGACCGGTGTGTGAAAGGCGTCAGACTCTTCTTCCCAGAACAGCAAATTCTCACATTCTTCTGCATTTTCTTTTTGCAATTTCTCATCGTTAGACTGCTCTTTACCCGATACCTGTGCAGCCAACTCTTAGGGAATCCAGCTGAGAGTTTAAGCTACATAATGTAGAGGTGGTTGCAGTGCGTGAAGACATTACTGACCATATTTTCCCATCTCATTACAAATGATAGGAATTAGAAAAAAAAGGTAAGATGTACTGTTTCTTTCTGAAAAAAATCCAGATATTATAATGCATTTGCACTGAGGCATGGAACTTGGCACGATTTCTGGAACAAGCATGTTACAGCAAAAGGGTCAGATTTAGCTAGCTGCGAAGGCCTGGCCTGGCAGAGCCTATGAAACTCTGCTAACTTAAGATGCTAATTTGAGCTTTCAAATATTTCTAAAGTACTTTGGATGGGAAAAAGATACACTGATCAGGACAGCCCAGGCACTCACCCATTTCCTGGCGGGTGCTGCAGACCCCAAGCCCATAATCCATTGTGGTCTCTGCCACCGTTTTCAGGAAGTCAGCGTTGTTCTCTGCAAAGCCCAAATAGTTGTAGGAACCCATGTTGATGACGCCGTGTATCGTTTTTCCGGTAAGCCTGCAAAGTACGCAAATTTAGTGAGTCAGGCACCACATCGTAGCTTTTCCAAATTCCATGCACCAATCGCCCCACAGAGAAATACTGTCTGCTTTATAAAAGATGTGTGGATTCGGCCCTAAAATGGTACCTGAAGGTCCAGTTATAGTCATCCGTGACCCTCTCCATCAGATCGAATTCTGGCCCTGGCAGGCTGCATATGGGACGATTCCAGTTGTCCCGAACCCTCATGTACAGGTTCCGTGTGTAGAAGTTTTCAAAGTCTTGATAAAGAGGAACAAAGTCCTGTACATAGATCAATAATAAACGCCTTTTAATTATCATAAAAATCTGTTAGCATACTATTTAATAGGCCCGATAATGCACGGTAAGCTGTAAGTAACTTTCTAAAGGGCAACATTGCTCCCAGTTCACATTAAGGACATTTTGTAACCATTTTATGGGTCTACTTCTGGATTGTTTGCAGGATGATCGCACTCTGATAAATGCGCCAGTCTGACCTCAGGTACAAGATATCGAAGGAAAAATAACCTAAACAGTTTGAGAGCCGGGGTAATGAAGAGCAGCGATTGGGTACTGTGTTTTGCATTGTTCCACAAGGGCAAGTTCCAAAGGAGATTTTTTCCCCCAGTTCTATTTAAAGTAGATCTAATATCCCTTTAATCTGTATTTTTTTGCATTATAATTAGTTGCAAGTCTATTCTGTTTCCAACATAAGCCTCCCACCTTGAATGCAACCTGAAGAGACAATCTCAAAGAAGTGTTTGCAGGATCAGGAGAAATGAGTCAGTCAGCCCAACACAACAATCTGAAATCCACTGGGTATTAATTACGTCTGCACCCTGTTTACCCTGGCTTTTCTGTTTTTTTTTTTTCCCCTCAAATGGCTTTCATCTCAAGCACTAAGGCAGATCGAACCAGTGCCTCTGAGAGACAACCATTTGAATACCTGAAGTGATTTTGCTCCCCCCCCCCCAACACATAATTGACAAAGATGGTTTCACTTTGCAAAATCCGCCAGGGAGATGGGCCAATGGACCGACTTATCCAGCTGACCTTCTGCTCTTCCCTTTCTTGGGCAAGGTGACATTTCTCGAGGCCGACTGCTCTCATGAAGTCCCGAAGATAGCCAAAGAGGGTCACGATTCCAAACCCCAGGTATGTGAAGACAGCGACGTACATTGGGGGCTGTTCAAACCCCTCCGTGACCCTCGATCTGTGGTGGACTCCATTTGATATTCCATTCTCCTAAGGTAAATAAATAAACACATTAATAAGTAAACTACTATTTCATTTAACCATGACCACTAATCATCACATGTAGAGTGACACTAGCACACGTTCTTGCCAATTCCTCTGCAGTTTACATTTATTTATCAAAAACTTTTACCCAAGTTGATATATAAGTGAAGATCTGACAGTGTCTGTGGAGCAATTAGTAAAGTTATGGCCTCCTGTGCTTTAGAGCCCAACGGTGACGTCAATGCCTGTCAATGAACTGGCGACCTTGTAATCAGAGGCACAGAACCATAACCCACACACAGTCAGGTGGCAGGTAGTGGAAACGGTAGAGTTCTAGATTCATGTGCAAAGAAGTTCAAATATGACATTAAAGGATAGTCAATTGGCATGTTGTTTCAGCTCACAGCTGGCTAACTTGCACAGCATCCATTGTTGAAATATCTTGTCCATGATCTGAAGGGTTCATTCCTGAACGATGATGCTGCACTTCCCGCAGAACTTAGGTAGGTGACAGTTAACAGGCAATTTCAGCAGCACGGGATGTTTATCCTACATCACTATCAAGCCACGGTACAGCTGTTTCTAAGTAATAATGGGGGTGGAATCCTAAGTGCAAAAATGAGACTCAAATTCCTGTAGAACAGGTATCAACTGGCAAAACATGTCACACCATATTCATACGCATGATGCTGCCAATCTGTTTGTTTTTATCTGTCTTTGACTTCTATCTATCCATTGCTGCTGTCAGGAAAATCCTAACACACCTGTTTGGCTCTTTATGCCTACTAAATATGCAAAATTCTTTTTGTGACTAAAATAGCAAGTGCTGATATACGGTTTGCTCGGAAAATAAAATAAAAAATAAAACTTCGGACTAATTTCCTCGCACAGCTTAAATTTTAATCGAGAATTTAATACGATTTTTGTGCCGCCACACAACCCTACTGTCCAGAGTCATTACACAGATTTACTACATATATTATCATCATTTACACTATTAAAAACTCCCCGCTAGCATGACATTTTCTGCTCACGTGTGATACACCAAAAACGAATTTCCTCTTCCCGGTTTGAAAGGCAGAAGATGAGTAACTCAATGCATTTGCCCCCTTTACGTCACACTTCCAACCTGCAAATCTTTATATACGTGGAGTAAAACTGCATAGTTTAGTACATAGACAAGAGCAGATGAAATTGATAATTTCGCTTTCGGACTGGCAGTAACATTAATAAATGGGAACAAGGATGTGTGTGTGTTTTTTGCAGAGGCGCGCCTTTTGCGGGGTTAACAGGTAGCATTTTCCTCATAGCTGCAATGCAATCTGGACACTGGGCTCGCACTTTGATGATAAGATCCCCGGCGGAGGCGCAGCGGCTTCCAGGGTATCGGCCCGAGGTAACCGGCACGCTGGGTTACTTTCGGCTCAGCAGGATGCCGGAATAAAGGGGGGGGGGGGGTGTAACTCCCATCGCGAAGCCCGCGTACGGGCAGACCAACCATTCTGACTAAATCACCGCGCGCACTAAGTTAATTATACAGCATATTTCATTATTTTCGCTGCGGATAATGTGTCTCCAGCTCGCGTCTTTACATTTTAATCGCACACTTAACTTCGTGATCGTCACACTGTCGTGTAATTGCACAAACGTAACACCCCCGTGCATGTAAAATGATAGGCAATTAGTTCCCTATCACCGGATCTTCCTAACAGACTTGTTTTTACTCCGAAATATATGAACTGAGATTACCTGACAGCTCCTGTGGAATCCATTTTTCCAAGTGGTACTTTTCGAGTGGTCCTGGCTTGCTTGAAATGTTAGGCTCCCGTTACGAGGAAGATCAACCATTCTTGCCATGCCTCCTCAAGGTGTGTACTGAGCTAAATACAGGAAGTTTTTGTTCTCCACGCTGTACCCTATGTATGAAACCGGTTGGTTAGGGTAGTAATGGTGGAAGCAACTTCCTTATCTGAAGTTTCCCATTGTCCCAGGAAGTCGGACAGAGCCGGCGGTCGGTTTATTAATTTTATAGAAACCGACTTAGGCGGACCTGTTACGTTTATTTATAGTGGCTTGTTTGTCGATTTCCAAAAGCATAACCTTTGCTCCGTGCACTTTGGCGAAGTCGACAAAAATCTGGCTATCCCATTTAAGTAAGATGTTATTTCAATCAATTATTAATTCTTTAAAAAGTGCGGCTTATGTTGCTTAACAGTTAACGATTTATTTCCGGTACCTTTGATTTGATCGCGTAGAAGCAGGAGCCTACAGGGGCAGCAGGAGTGCGCGCCTAGGAATACATGTCTGATCCGTCCATGTGCACCTGCATCTGCAGAAAGTTTCACTTCTGTGCATGAGCGAGGTTAAACCAGCCTCCACTGATTCAAGAGAACAGTGTCACGGGCAAGCACATATATAGTCAGATCTGTGTCTTACTGGGCAAGATGAATACTAAAATGACATCGTCGTATCACTGGTGGGTAATAGTGGCTGGGGCTGAAACGAATGGTGGCAGCAGCATGTAGTGGGCATGGAAAAAGTGTTCCTTCAATGTCCCTAAAACGACGATTGAAAACACACGCCAGTTCTGTCAGAGATTTAGCCCCTTACAGCTCGCCCCCGGTCCTGCTGTGGGTTGGCACTGCATTACCGTGTCCCCCCACCACGACGGTGCAGCCCCCCCCCCGGGGGGCCTGTCAGCCGTCACACCTGCTGCTACCGGCGTTAGCTATTTTAAATAATTAGCATAACTTGTTTTTGTTAACTTGTCCGGGGTTTATTGTCCAGTCTGGATAAATGTAATTTTGGCAGCTAAGCTTTTACATTAATAAAATGATCTTTGACATGATTGATAATTATTTTAAAATTCTTAACTTTGTAAACAAAATGGCTGCTAACCATGCCCAAATAGTTCCTTCACTGTACTTCGTTTTACATGAACAGCTTTAATTTGAGAATGTGTGCAAGTGCAGCAGGGCGTTATGAGGTGGAAACCAAAAGCTGGCAGCATTTTATCTATAGGGGGCGCTACAACATGTAAAAATGTTTATTTCTGAAACCACTTGATAGATCCAGTTGAAATTTTGCAATTTGTCTATGATAGTATGTTCAGTACTGAAATCAAAATCATTCGTAGACTGTGATTTTTTTGTGACTTTACTGGAATTGACAGCACATGCTTCATATAAAGAGAAATACTACATTATTTAACTACCTGAATGTGTGGAATAAAAAAGTGTGTTTCCTAGGCAGGATTGTAAAAGATGTAGTTCGTGTTGATTATTGACAGGTTTAGCAGGAGTGAGTTTCTACGGCATTATTGTGGGGGAAGCAGTCATTTAAGAAATGCCATGTTGTTTCCTCACTGCAACACCTCTGAGCCAAAATCCAACTGCTGGAGATCTCCACTTTAAAAGGATTTTTAAAAGACTGGATGCAGGGGTGTTCGTGCTGAAGTAAACAGCGTTACCATAAGTGGATTTACTTTCGGAGCTCAGTAAAAGGGAAGAGGTGAAAAGCAAGGCAATACTGAGGATTCCCACTGGGAAAACAGGCATTACAGTCTTATCTTATTTTCCATACTGAGCAATATGAAAGCCAGTAGTTACAAATATTTTAAGTGAATCCCAGATTCCAGCGTGAAAGCGGAGTCTCTAGGAGTTATATTTTTATACCACTTTATATCAAAACAACAATAAAGTCATAAAAACTGATGATAAAGTCTCACTTTAAAGTGCTGTGCTAGCATTCAGTGTCCCCTCCCTTCCAGCAAGTTGTGTGGCAACTCTTGCGCAATGTCACAGCTCTGATGGATGGATGGACGCCACTTTGGGAATGATTCAGGGTTCATCCTTCTTGTGACAGAGGTGTACATTTTTATTTTGAGAAGCTATTGTCAGACAGTCCCTAGAAAAATCTGTGGCTAAGGGCGTTGCTTAGGGACCCAAGGGTGAATTCACTATGCTCACCCAGGGATTCAAACCTGCAACATTCCGATCACAGGCACGTTGCCCTGAGTCACACACTGCCCCCGAGTTTGGTTCGGTGCTGTTCCTGCTCGTTGCTCGAGTATTGGAAACGAACTGCTTAAGTATATTCAGTCACCCGCTTGTACCTGTCATGTTTTTGATGGAGAGTCAACAGCTCCTTGTTTCGCAGCTTGTCGTCTGACTTGCCGACAGAGGGTAAGTGGCACCTTGTAGCCAGGTGTCCTCAGCGGTAGTGACGTTACTGCTGTGATTTGAATCGGGATTGCCCAATTAAACATGTGGCAACTCGGCCAGTGCAGACCTGTTAGAAACCACACAGTTTTTTTTTTTTTTTTTGCTTTCAAACACCGGTTGGTGTACCTACTGGAAAAGAACAATGTAGAAGGCTTTGCATGTATAGGATTTGGTGGAGCCAAACAGAAATGACGTAGTGTTAAGTAGTGGGCGTATGCCGGCTTAAGGTGGACCAGCAGAGATTTAACAGTGTAGAGTTGGAGGCAAGTAAAGTCATTTGCTGAAGAAAGACCTTAATATTATCCTAGCCGCTTTAGCCATTTTATTCAAGACAATAGCCAGTTGATGCTAACTGGTTTATAGAGTTATGCGTATTGTTGCAAAGTTTCTTCTGGGAATTGAAGGGTCATTCTCACATCGTAAAAATGACTCGCATACAGAACATTCTGCAATGATCCAAACACTTTGGCCGCATGACACAACTATTTGGTTTGAACATGATTCTGCTTTGCCCTCATCAAACGCCGTAATGAAATAAGTTGGGCAGATCACAGCAGCATGCTGGCATGTGTCCCGTGTGTTTTAGCCCTTATTATTGACTGCAAATTCAGGACTCAAATGACCCTTGCATGGCTGTGCTTGATTGGTTCGGTTTGGAAGAACGCTGCCCCCGTAGGACAGTGGATGTCATCACCAATCACTTTGGAGCTGCCTTACCAGGAAGCTTTGTGATCTTTAATTACCCGAAACCCCCCACTGGACAGTGTCCAGCTTTCTGCGTTGCCACGCAATGCTAGCAGTGCTAGGCACAGCTGTCTTTGTTAATTAGAGGCAGCCCCTTGTTCGTGTCTCCAGAAACTGGGCCCTCACCCTCCTGTATCAAGAGGGAGTGGTTGCTGGGTACACCAGGGGGCATAATGGCCTGATCTGGGGACAGCTGTGGAGTGTAGCCCTAGCCCAGATCTGTCACCCTTTATTAGCCACATTAGCGGAGAACATTAGCATTGCCGCTTTCATTCTCTCGCTCGTCTTCTCATCTATTTTGTTGAGAAGAGACAGTCACTGCAGCATGTGTCAGAATTAATGAAAAATGTTAATGCTTCATGGTGCCCAAGTCATCCTGCTGTGCCATTTTTTTTATTTTGAGATTGTTTTTATTAAATGACTTTTTCCAATTAATTTTCTATGGTTTTATTGCATAAAAACCAAATCGATGAGTTAATCTTCCTCAAATAGCCCCTTAGGTGTTCCGTGTTGTGTTCTTAACAAGATGACAGTCATTATTGACTCAATTTGTTCAATCTGCTCTCGACTTGCATTGTTGAGAAAGTGTTGGAAGAAGCTTGTAAACCTTAAAAAAGATCTCATAAGCGCTGAAACTGAGTGATAGTATCTGATATGGAGCTAAAGTAGTCATTCTCCAGGACACTGGAATGCTGTTGAAGGCACAGGATTTGTGAGTTAAATGTGAGTATCGCTCATTACAGAGAACCAGCATATACACAGCCCCAATAGCCTTTAATTTAAATTCTGTTCAAATATAATAGATCTTTAGAAGGCTTTATAAGCATCGCACATTTTTTGCGAATGATTTAAACGTCATTCCACCGCCATGTTCTACAGATTCACTTGGCGACACTTACATCACTTTAATAAATGGAAAATAATTACTTTTCGTGTCTGACCTTTCCTTCCAAACCATTTTTCTTTGAGAGTTTCGAGGTGGACTGTATCCTGGTTACAGTCTATCTTTCGAACTAATTAGATTCAATGATTCGTGTTTCAATTAACCGAGAGATCAATAAGCAAGATGAAAGGCTGCATTTGGAACAATCTGCAGGGAAATTGACATGTGGTTGGGCACAGTGGGGGGGTTTATTTGGCGCCTTTGTGCCTTCATCTGCATGTCATGTGCGCGGCTTGTCTTGAAGCTTTAAAACGCCCTTGTTATTATGAATGTCATGTCATTTTGTTTTTTGTGTGCAGTTGGTAGTTATGGGTACACTTTTTAAATATGCCCTTTGCATCGTTGGTTGTTTAATTAACTATAAAACATTTGGCCTGTACACTCCTTTACACCTGATGAATGTATAAATATTTTGATTATGATTTAGAATTATTCGTATTTTTTTAAATCCCATTTGTTGCCTCCGTAGCGTGCAAAGTTTGGTAATAATCATTCTGAAATTACAAAAATTCTAGTAATGAAAAATGTTAGATTAACAAGCAATCGATTATTCATGTAAGCAGTTTAGTCTTGGGCACACACATTACATAAACCAGCACATATTCTAATAAAGAGAAAGAATTGCCCCTCCACCTAGTGGCAGTGAGTGAGACTGCTTCTGGAGTATGCGGTGATTCAGTATTACTTTATCAGTCGACTATGATAAAGTAAAGGAGTAAAGGAGCGACTGTCAGTCTTTCACTTTAGTGGAATATGTGCTGGTTTGTGTACTGTGTTACCAATCCTATAGCCAGCCAGTCAAGTGCCTAATTAATGCCATTTAATTAATTAATTGTTCTAACAATGGATCGGAAACGCTTAAAGGTACCGTCATTAACGTAAAGTTACGGAGGACGAGGACTGGGAGTGTCAAATATGTTTCTGGGGGGTGGGGGCTTTCAGCCCCCATGCCTGGTGCTCGTGGGTGAGGCTCTGTCGTTTGGCAGATGAAGGGACAGCGCCAGCATTCTGCTATATATAACTTTGCCTTTGGGGGCATTAAGTCACATCATTTGTTCATCAGTAACGATTGACCTAATTTTCTTAGCTACCTCTGTAAGCCGAAAAAGTGTAGGAAAGGATATATTTCATTTGCAACGTTGACTGTTGCATGTGATGAATATGCTTTTTGCAAGTGGCATACACACTGTATTGCAAGCCATCCGTTGTATGTTATGTAGGCTTCTGTAATCCCTTGTCTGGTACACAGTGAGCATGGAACCTGTCCAGGAAGCGCAGGAGTTTCAATACTCTGGATAGGATGCCAGACCTGACACACATTCACACACAAACAACAATTAATACTCACCGGTTTACTTCCTCATATGTGATGCTGCAGTGCTAACCGCAAACTACCATTGCGCTTCCTTGCGCTATGACGCATTAATGGGTTGCCCTGTTCCGTCATATGTCTATGGCTAGGGGTTTAAGTCTCGCGAAAACGTGCACTCTGGTATAATATAATAACAATATAGCATTGTTTAATGTGTCAAGGGGAACAGTCTCAAAAACCACGACAGCTTATGCTAACAGGACAAAGAGTGTATGTCTTAATTGCTCTTGGTTGCTATAGCTGTGTGTCTTTCACCGACTCTCGAACAATGCTAAAAGCTCAAGTTAATCCAACTCTTACTGTATGTCATTTAGCATTGTGCACTTTATCGAGTGATTCTTATATTTTTATAATTTGTTTTATGTATTTTATTGTATATCTTCTTCGAAGAGTGAGCAAGCAAAGTAAGAATTTCATTACATGGTTCTAACGTGTACATGTTTCTTCTGTGTATATGACAATAAACTTCTTGACTTGACTCTTTATTGCTATTGGTCACGATAGCTGCGTATCTTCATTTCTATTGGTCGCTATAGCTGCGTATCTTCATTTCTATCGGTTGCGATCGTTACTGTTGCATAATCAGTGGAAGCCGGCACGACGCTGGTTACACACGGCACATTCCACAGCTTCCTTCCTTTGAACAATTACATTAAATGTACTTTTAACAAGCTTTATATGTACAAACATGGACATCACACCTTGCAGTGCTCAAGTCGGGGGCAAGTTTTTAATCTCGCAATGAGGATTTGAGCCAGAGAGGAGCTAACGAAGACCGGAAGGGGAAATACGCCAACGAACTTGCCCTGTTCAGCAGCACCTGCTAAGAAGCAGATATGCTAACGATATTAGATGTCTTTTGAAGGCCCATTATTACACGATGAGTTCAGCCGCTGATTATTCCCTGACATATAGGCCACAATCTGGCAGTTAATTGTTGCTCAGCCTCTCATCTGTAATTCCCCAGGGTCTGTAAATAGTGAAGAGCTGCCTGTTTGCCTGCATAAAGCTCTGGGTCATTTAGGCCCATTTGTTCCAAAGCTGAAGACTCTGTGTTCCTTGATGCACTTCCACCTCCCGAGAGGAGGGTATGTTCAGCCACCCCCTTGCTGGAAATCTGTCTCTTTTGGCAGAGGGCCCTTTCCATTGGTTACTTCGGGTAAGTCTGCTAATGGGGGGATTCTGCAGTAGACTGAAGACTGGGTTGGCCAGAAGGAGTGTGCAAACATACCGATGGGAGGGGGTGGACCTACCGCACCCCCAGGTCCAAAAGGGCATGTGGAGAGTGTTGTTACAGTAGTGTCTGTCTTCATGTGAATGGATCATGCAGTCACGTCAGCTGCTGCCAGTCGACCGATAGGACACAGAGCCCGGATAACAGTTCGCTCAAGCATGAAAGCATTTAGCAATGGGGGTGGTTTAGGAAACAGGACTTGTCAGCAAGTGCAGAGAGACCCGATCCAAAAAAAGTTGTCCCCTTGATGCACTGCACAGTCATTCACAGTAGAGGGTGCTCACGAGACCTGCAACATGCCCTACTTTTTAGCCTCGTATCTCTCTTGCCTACATACCAAAATTAAACTATTTAAAATTCAGGTTCTGGCCCCCTCCACCTTCCATAACCATGTTGCCAAAAAGGTAAATTACCGGCATGTTCCTCAAGGCCGAATCATATTTTTTTTTATTAGGTATAATCATCAAATGATTATTACAGCTCCAGAGGGCAGGCAGTGCTAAATCTGAGCAGCCTCTTTGCGACTTTTTCAATTTCCCTCTCCTGGAAAGTTTTTGCCATAGATGACAAGTTTCAGAACCGGTCATCTTAGGTCTCAACCAAACTATCACACTTCCCAGGAGGGAGATCACGCAACGATGAGAGAAAAAAAACAAATGCTGCTGCTCTGTATTAAATATTTTAGCATTTATTACTGTAAAACAGCCAGTGGTTAATCATAAGAAGCAACCCTCAACCCACCAGTGATACAAGGAGCTGGGACTCTGTGGCACAGCTCCTCCTAGGTGGGAGGCTGGGAGCAACTGGAGGAGGCCAGCAGTTGCCTGGAGACAGGAAGGCGAGCTCCTGTCCCAGTGGCACCTTGTGCGTCAGCAGTTGGCAAAGGTCTGAACTGTGACGGTCCTCAGCAGAACTGAGCATCCTGTAAAATTAGTTTAGCACAGGTCATCAAAAGGCTACAGTGAAGGAAATAATAGAAGGTTTTTCTCTCTGCCGTATCCTGAATGCATAAAGCCGCTCGCCTTGAAAATAATAGAGAATCAAGTGCCAGTTGCAAACCTGACAGTTGGTCACCTCCTGGGGGCCTCCAGGCTTTTCTCTTCTTTTATGCTTTTAAGCCCTTTAGCCGTAGAATTTGTTAATAAGCATCAATCACCAGCGAAGTCTCTATGGAGTGTGGTGCCATTTGGAGCATATCGCTGCTGAGCTGCTCGACAAGCGACGGATGCAAGCAACAGTAGACTTTTTAAAGACTCTGAATAAATCTTATTTGTTTGTTTTTCGCAGTGAATGCCTTCTATGCTCACCCAGGGTGAAGATGTCTGCTGCGGGATGTGGGAGTGGAGCTGCCTTTTCCCTCCTGTCGATGGCTGGCTGAAGAGCGAGGCCCCATCTCCTGGCCTTTCATCTACCCTCCTGTTCTCTCCTCTCCCCGTCAGTACAGCATGCTTAGAGAGGGACTTTAATGCTCGATTTCACATGGGTCCTTTGCAAGCAAGGGGCTCTGCATCTCTCCTTCTCCAGCAGGGATGACAGCCAGGGATGTACCCAGAAATTCTGGGCCCCCAGACAAAATGCCGTTTTTGGCCCCTCACCCATATTTACTTATAATTTTAACTATCCAAGGGCCCCTGTACAATTCTGGGCCCCCAGAATTTGCTAGGGTATTCTCGGCCCTATGGTATGGACTCCCAACCATTAATAACACAGGGGGTTTTATGCTGGGGTTGGTTGATCTCTGAAATTAAACAATATTATTTAACATTTTTTATAACCCCTAATATTCAAGTGTTCTATTTGCATCTGAAAAAAATGGTGGTTAAACTTATGACATTATTGACTGATGCGCTGACAACCCCGTCCTGCGGCCGTGAAGTATTTGCAGAACGTAAACTGGTTCGTGGAAATCACAAGGTTGGCAACCCTAAATATATGGCGCCTCCGACGGTAGGTATCGACACGCTGGCTCATCCATAAGGGTGGAAAAAGGGGAAGTCATTCAGGGTGCCTGACAGTAGGGGGAGCCCATGAGTGTTTGAGTGTGGGTAATGGTAGCTTTGGTCTGGAGAAAGTGTGAGTGGGTTACGGGGACCCAGCCACTTCTTTGTGTGGCCCTGTCTACACGCCAAGGTGCCATTCACTGGAGTATTTACACAGTGAGATCTATTGCGACGTGTATAAGATCCTTCACTTGTGATATATAATTATCACGACAGTAACACAATAGGCAGACGGTTGCCGGTGCGACGTGTGGCGATAATTGCTGTGGCAGATGCGGTTGTGGTATTACAGTATGGCTTTAATAAAAGCAGCATTTGTAATGGTAATGAATATATTTCACGAGGAGAAATGGAGCATCTGATTCGCATTGCATCCAATGCGGGAGTGATGGCTTCCTGATTGCTCATTAGACAACCATCCTGTAGAGTGAAGGCTGAATATTTGATCAAGTGCAGCTGTTTCTCCCGGGACCAACTGAGCCCTCGGAGGCACCGCCGGCTTCTGGGGGGGGGGGGAGGACTACACAAAACCACTGTGTGGCAGGCAGGCGTGGTAATGGCTTGACCCCTCGTGGTGTGTCTTCATGACAGAGTCATTAGGGCATTTATCCATTATCCGGAGAATTTAAAGTGGTGGCAGCAAACCTTGTGGTTTGACTGTGAGAAATTGTACTTTCGGTAATTTCCTGGCGCTCGGAGCGAGAGATAAGTGCGAGTAAGCTAAGCGAGGACCGCGGCGCAGTCAGAGGGTCCTTTCCGGGAGCACGGGGGGCTCAGTGGAGGCAGGATGCTGAAGCGAAGGCTTAGCCGGAAGCCGTTAGCTTAAGGCAGACAAATGAGCCGCGCTGGCGCGGGGTTCGGGGCGCACAGCAATATTGCCCGTCTCCGCTCAGCTTTCCCCCAAAAGCAGGCGTGAATTCTCTCATTATATCTTCCCACATCTTTTTTTTTTCTTGCCCTTTTATTAAAAAAGAACTGGGGATTTGGGGATGGGGGGGAGGGGAGAGGAAAAACAAGAGTAAAAAAAAAAAGTGGTAGAAGGGGAAGCGCAGGTGATTTTCTCGTTTAATTTAACCTTGAAGAGATGAATGTTGTCATCCCTCTGACTCCAACCTCACCCCCCTCACCTCCCCTGGATGTGAGGAAGTAGCAGTGAGAGGATAGAAATGCAGTCCAAGCTCTGCTCGTGGTTCTTGGGGCTTTTCTGCAATTTTGATAAAAGGCCTTGGCTCTCAAGCTACGGTAATAAGGCCAGCAGACTCCGGCGGCGGGAAAAGGCACGACGCAAAATCTGGGCACGGCCCCAGCCAGGGTTAAGGAGCTTCTCAGATTTATTAGGAATATATATTTTTATGGTTGATTGAGAGGCTTCTTGGAGAAATGGGACGTGACCTCTGATCGCCGGATGGACATCAGGTTGGATGCCAGGGCCGTCGGGTAGGGAGGATGGATTCAGTTGGCACGGGTGGCAGGGTCTGGGGGGGGGGGTGGCGGCTTCAGAATGGCACGTTCCTCGGTGGGACTCCAATGCCGTTCGCTGCTTCCTGAAGATGCACCCATTTGGCAGCAGTCTAAGGGATCGCTTCACCTGTGCACTGCCATAGACAAGGCTCATTAACATGCATCCTCATTAATATGCATGCTCATTAACACACATCCTCATTAATATGTATCTTCATTAACATATATCCTCATTAATATGTGTTCTCATTAACATATATGCTCATTAATATGAATCTTCATTCATTTTCGTCCATGTGCATCTATCTACCCTGCGTTTTTTTCACAGGGTGGTGTACTGTACTTTCAAGATGATATGGGGCCCTCTATTGGACTCTGGGGGACCTCAGAGATGGAAATTGGGTTGGGGGGGCAGGGCATGGCCCTTGGTAATAAGTTGTGTTAAGCCCTATGATCACTGGGAAACCAAAGCCTCTATGTGATGAATTTTAACGAGCTGAAGTACTGTAATGAGCACAGTGTCAACAGAGTAAAACAGCAGTCAATTTTTTTTTACCTTCCAATTGCATCAGAGCTTTGCGATCGTGGCTCCCACCCAAGCGGCAGCTGGCGCCTTCTGAGAAGCGACAGCAGCCATCAGCCACAAAAACAAACGCCAACGTACCTTTTGTCACGGAACCACTTCGGCCACATTAACCGTATCGCCGCTGCTCTGTAGGCCAGAAGACCCTAATTAATTTGCATGCGTGCCCGTGATAGTCGCAATTTGAGATGCAGATATGCCTCTGGTGCATTTTACAGGATATCATTTGAAAAAAAAAGAAAAAAAAGGAAGATGGCACAGATTTTATGGTTACATTATTTATTATTATTTTTTTAAATAATTCATTTTGGATTTTCCGGGGTAAAATTTTTTATCTAGTTTATAGAAATTCAGGAAATGCTCCCTTCATGATGGGTCAGTTCTCAATGAGCTTTACCTCCTCTTGAGACGTGAACTCACAACCTTCTGGTCACAATGTCGGCCGCTTAACCAAATGCCAGCTGCCCTCGCTGTCAAAATATGTGCATTTCTGAAGTGCTAGGTTTTACACAACAGGCTACATGCACGGCGACGGAGGCCAGGCCTTCCCAGTTGGCTTCGCGGGTCACCCTGCCGTTTGCCAGGTCTGCGAGCAGCTCTTGGCCGCCTCCCGTGATGCATGCGGCTTCCCACCTCGTTTGCCGTCTGCCTCATCCCTGAAAACAAACAGCCCAGAAGAGGAAGAGGCTTCTCAGCAGGAAGAGGGTTTGGTAAGCTTCTCTCCTCCATGCTGCCAGCTTTTACAAGAGTGTCGACTAAACAGACCTCAAGAGCATCAAATGACGCATTTTGAACAGTGTCAGAATGTGCGTGGACCATTATTGCATCTACCAATGATTGTCTATTATTTATGGTTACCCTTTAAGGGCATGCAATCAGACTCTGTTTTTGAGGTGCAACCAAGAATGATGAATTGATATTTTTTCATTTCTGTCCTGGTTTCTTCATTCTGATTTGATTGGTACAAACTTAGCCACTTGATTATCTTTGCGTACCTGGTACCTTTCTTTAGCACCCCCTCCCCTACCGATATCTTTGCCCTGGGAAGAAGGCCAACTTGGAAAGACAAAGCCCCCCCCCCCCACCCCCCCCAAGTGAAAAGCTTGGCATAATGAACACCTTGTTTGAACCACTCAGCGCAAGATGGAACTGAACGCTGGGTGAAGCTGAAAATGTGTTATAATAAGCACCGAACAGCCGTGCTTCTGAAGATAAGGCTGCCGTCTCACGGGAACAAAGGCAAGGGGAGGAAGAGCTGAAAATGACAGACAGAAGTTTGTGAGAGATGTCCCTGGGTCCTGGAAAATTCACCGCGCAGAATCTGTTAGCGCTAAAATCCTGGTCTTTTAGAAAGTGTCAGCGATGGACTCCAGAAAGAAAGACCATATGGGACAGTTACTGCAAGCCCCAGGTCTGTCATCCAGAGGACACTGGGGCACGATCCATCAATCCCAGATGCCAGCGGGTCACAACCTCACAGATTCCCGTCGGAGCACTAAACTGGAAACCAGCACATACAGCTGACCGGCTCTGGATGCCGTCCCGCTGGTGACCGTGGGGAGTTGGGGCTGCCTGGGGGGGGTATATTGGCCTGCTGGCAGCCTTGTGTGATTCATGTCCCTCCATGGGGGGGGGTTTGGTAAGTAAAATGAGGTGAGAGAAAGTGCTCTAAGCCATGGCTCTTAGTTACGGCAAAGATTATTAAGGACAACACAGGAGACGAGAATGAAGCAGGAGACAGGGATGAATCGATATGGATGGACTGCAGTCATTTGGAGGTGAAGGGAGAGGAGGACTTTTTAATAGCTACACAGGTGAAGAGAGTCGAATTACGCTGATTATATGCCAATCCCTCTCTGTGACGGATGATGGATTCAACTCCTGCCTTCATCAGAGCACTGTATGGGCAGGTTGTGATGAGATCATCCTCCAACCTGAGCTGGCCGTCCTTACAAATCTAGTTTGCTTTTCCCGTCTGGTAGCAACAGTAAGGTGCTTTGTAGGACCGGGTGGTGAGAAACATTCCAGCCAATAAAAAATTCCCCAGGGAACGCGGACATATTGAGTTTATAAAATACAAGCCCGTTTCAGGTGGAAATTAGCCAATGAATACCTCCTTTAGTTTGCTTTAATGGATATATTTATGTCCTGGGCTGGTCCATACTAGCGCATTGCTGTGGGACTTCTGCTGAGCCACATTACTGTATTGAACCTCTGCTACAGGTAATAAAGCTTGTCATTGCTGTTTACAGGCAACTGTCTGTGGGATAAGTACACTGGAGCTGCGAGGGTTCAGTAGAAGATGAAGATTTTCGCACAATTTGAATTATTACTGCAAATACAAATAATGCTGAGCGTATTTATATGCATGTATGTGTGTGTATAGTTTTTCTTTAAATATTCCACTTTTGTCCTTTATCAATGCCGTCTACCTCTGTGGCTATTTGCACATCCTTTCCTGTTGCACTCCCTTCACATTGCATACTTGTTGTTTCATTCCCCATGTCTTTCGCCTTGCACAGCTTTGTATCTTATTGCACTGCTGATTTGTCCTGTATTGCACTGTTGATTTGTCCTGTATTGCACTGCTGATTCATCTTATATTGCACTGCTGTTTGTCCTGTATTGCACTGCTGATTTGTCCTGTCTTGCACTGCTGATTTGTCCTGTAGTACACTGCTGATTTGTCCTGTATTGCACTGCTGTTGTCCTCCTATGCACCTGCCCCCCCATAACTGGCACAAGAATTTCACTGTGTTCCTCAAAATACATGATATATTAATAACTATAAACTCTAACTGCTGCCTTTCATATCACCTTTTAAAATCCTAGAAAAAAATATATTGCCAACTTAAACAAAAAAATGAATAAAATGAAACAGCATTATTATTTATCCACCTTCGCGTGAGCTGCAGTCTCCGGCCCCCATCAGGTGTGTAACTGGCCTTGCGCTGAGCCAGAGAGTGTCGTTGTTGCCTGCTCAGGACCAAGGAGGCCACCCCCCTCTCTACTCGAACCCACCGGAGAGCCACCCCAAGCACAGTGCTTATTACGCTCTCCTTAATACATCACACGAACGGGGAGAGCAGAAGCAACAGCAGCCAGCTCAGCTTCAGACATCCCTGCCATGGATAATTAGAGGCAAGGAACCCCCCC
>JAODJW010000062.1:5861419-5876462 GCA_026777045.1 Hyperopisus bebe | reverse complement strand
TGACCTTTGGAAATATCAGAGATTAAAGCTTTAATTATTGATGACGGCTGGTGGCGTCGGCGGTGGATCAGCCTCCTGAATTGTCACCTGTGACCTTTTTATGCAAAAATGCAGGGAGTCCGGACAATGTTTACTTGCGGGGCGCATCTCAGGGAGAATTAAAAACAATGCGGTGTTAATTTGGTGGCATGAAGGATGGCTGGGGGTGACATCGTCTGCAATGACATGCCGGTGACTCCTGCCCCATGGCCATCTGCCCTGTTTTTATACGGCTCGGTGTTCCTCAATATGCAGAATCGCACGCACAGTAATAATTGATGTGCACCCCCTCCCCCCCCCCAGCTGGGCCATTTATATTGTAAAGGTGCCTCTTGCTTGTCAGCAGTGCTGGTGTTGTACTTAATTTAGTGGAAGATGCATTGTTGCGACTGTCTTCCTATCGTTACTCCCTAATTACATCGCATGGAAATACTGAACTCATTTCTGTAGCATTTGTCCATTGGATGCGACGGTCAATAAAGGTTGTGGGCAAAGCCAATCTGTCAGCTGCCTCCTGGACCAGTAAGGACTTCTGTCTTCTGTGGCGTTGACTCCCTTCACCAGAGCTTGCCTTTTAGCCGAGGCTAAGATAGCTTGTACTGCTGCTTTAGGTAATACGTCAATGCAGATGCTGCAGTTCATCATGCTGTATCCTGCAGATACTGCAGCAGCTGCTGCAAATGCAATTAAAGCCTGGTCACGCAGATAATGCTGCTTCTATGAGCAGCCTCGGTGAGTCAGGTCCTGGTGCTCTCCTAGTGGGCAGCTACATGGCTGCGCATGCAGGCTGTTCCCCCCTCTTCCTGCAGGGGCAGGTGAAGGTCCTGGGATGGATGATGCCCCCCCATACAGCTTTGGCCAGCCGCTGACCCTGACATGTGCCAGATGGAGGGCCCGGTCAGGAAAACCGTGCCACCAGAGGTCATGACCTCATTGCGGAGGAGGAGCCAAATATGCGGGATGAAAGCAGCACGAGCACAAAGGCTTAAGAGCTGGTGATCGGTGCGGAAAACTGCAAGGCATTCTATGTGGACGAGGGGCATTGGGAACAGGAAGGGGATCAGCTCGTCCTTCAGATCTACTGGCTGACAGAGTCATGACCAGTAAAGGTTACGGAGATCCCGGAGATTCACATGGAGGGGAAATTCATTTTCTCAAATGGCACATTCCGTAAATGCCCTTGTCATTCGTCAGTACAAACGGAACAGACGCCCTTATGATTTATTGGCACCCCCTGTAATGTCATTTTTTTAAAAATCCCTGGAGCCCCATTAACGAAACCCTTTATAACTGTTTGAACGCCAAAACCTGAATGACAGGTTTATCCATTCAAAAAAAAAAAAAAATGAAAACCTTTCAGTAGAACGAATTACACTTCCATTGATATGCAGATTAATTTTCGCATCCAACAGCCTTTACATCAAATGTCATGTGGTAAAATACAATAGTGTAGGTAAACATTAATTAAACCAATAAAACGCCTAGTTTCAAACAATACATGCTTATCAAAAGAAATAAATTAGATTCCACAGGGACACTGAGGAGAATAACATGACATTTCCGGTGAGCTGCGGAAAGCTGAGAACGCTACCGGCTTAATTATTCTGCACGCTGCAGAATAAATTAAAATTGCATATCCCTTTCGTAATGAGAGTGATGGCGGTGGTGAACGGACTGCACGGTTCCTGGTGACGGTAGCTTCTGGAGACGTTAGCTTCTGCGGAGCCCGACAATTTTTTGTGTCAATTTTGTGACACTGAACACACTTCAACTGTGCGTAATCTGCTGCCACCTGCCCCCCAGAAACATTGAGGATCTACCTCAAACACTGCAGTCTTCCACTAGCTTTTAGTATTTATAGTGGGACACCATCTTCAGCTACATAGAAACCATAATGTCTGTATCCACTGGCTGATCTGAAGGCTGTAATCACAGGTCCTAGGTCTGTGTTTTATTCCGTTGACTAATTTTCGAGAAGGCAGGGTTTGCTAGCAGTTTTGGGCATTTCAGGTCCAGAAGCTACAAATCCAGACCAAGATTTTGTCTCTATCAACCAGTTGAGCAAATTCACTCACAGAGTACTCAACTGGTACTTAGAAACAAAATCTCGATATGTAGCTTCTGGACCTGAAATAACCAGCACTGTTAGGTAGTACCAGGAGCAATCAGGAGTTAAGGATCTTGCTTGCGTGCGCAACAGTCGACCCCAGAATTTGGGCTGGCAACCTTTTGATCACAGACACCCCCATCCTAACGTGCTGAGCCACAACGCAGGTGTGACTTGTCTGTGTTGGGTGCTGACTGCTCCAGAAACCGGGCACCCTACAGCCTTTGCTGAAACGTCCCAGAAAATGACCGGGTGTGCCATTTAAAGTCAGCAAGCAATAAATAATAATAATAATAATAATAAAAAACGACTTAGCATGTGGTGAGTGATGGACCAAGACAGCCATGAATGAGGGGGAGAAGCTCAGCAGGAAGGGAATCCCAGGCCATCGGCATACATCCTGGCTGATTGGGGAGGGACAGAAATCCATCACTGCCGCCCAGGCACGTGTCACGCTGGCTGAGGGAATGTGAACATCACATGTCTCTCCCAAAGCCATCTGCATGGCCATCCGACCTTGTGCTATTTTTTCATATATTTTTTCTTCTTGTTCACCCTTTTCTTTAATCCTCAGAAGTCAGCGGCAGATGGTTTCTTGGCCGCCTGAACGAACACCTTGATTTGTAAACATCTGTCTGAGGGCTTCGGGGATGCCATGTGTTAGAGCACAAGAGGCCATTTTTAGCATTAATATCATAAACTGCAGTAGATGAACCAGGAGATGGAGAATATGCTGTTAGCTTTATTAAGCAGTGCAACCCCCCAGGCTTGAATGCTTATTGCATTTTGCTGACACATGCTTTTGCATTTTTCATATGAAATTCCTTAAGGGTGTGGTTCAGCACAGGTAGCAGAATGACTCTCTGCTTTGCACTGTAGCCACATGCTTGCAGTGCTGAGGGTTTGTGTGACACCTTTGGCTCTGCGTGTAGGGAGGCCTTCCCTGTATTTTTGTTGCCCACCAAAGGTCTGTGGGTTGAACATCTAGTGTGAGGATTGTCCTTGTGGATTCCAGACCTCGTCTCTCTCTGCCTCTAAGGACCTGCGGGTGCTCAGTGACCTCAGTGACTTATCCAGCCAGGTGTGTCAGTTGCTTTCACAGTGGTGTTGCTGCCCCCCCTGCCAGTATAAACCCGTACACTGCAAATGAAGGATTCATGTTTACAAACAGTGTCAGTCTCCAGAGATGGATAGTTCAGACTCAGAAAGTAAAAATCCAAAACAAAGTTTTGTTTCAACCAACCTGTTGAGAATAGAGAGCCACAGTCACAGAGTCCTAAACTGGTTGGTTGAGACCACTTGAGGATTTTTTTGCCCCCGTCTCAGCAAGAAAAGAAAATGAGCTTTGCAATGCTACTGATTAAAAGAACCAGAAACTAAAGTAAGATTTTGCTTTCTGAGGACCATAAAGTGCCTCAGTTTAATGGGAGGCTTCTGTCTTTTTTGGCTCTTTTGCTGGGAGAATACAGATGTTATTGGGAACAAGCTACCCAGATTTCTTTGTCCTGCGTCAAATTGGAAAAAGATAGTTATGGAAAATTTTAAGACGGGAGGAGATGAAAGCTTGATTATCCAGCCTCAGCCAATTTAGGCATGTGCCTCTTGTGTCTACAGAAGCACGGGCCTCTCTCTCTATCTCCCTCTCTCCGCTTGTATACCAGTCTTAATGCCCCACTGACAGGCTGTCCCGCCATCGCATGCTGCTTAATGTCTCTGCAGTCCACCGTCTGCCAGGCTCCTGAAGACAGAAGATTCACCAAATAAAAAGCCAGCCTTTGCCAGCCGACGGGGAGCCGAGCGAGGGAAATTAACGTTTTCATTTTCAGTGCCATTCAAGCTTCCGTCTCTGAATGTCAGGAGCATAACAGGCTGCCTTTGTGTTTTTATGTATGTTATGTTGCTTAATTGAGTAATCAGGGGGTTGTGGGGGGGGGGGAGCACTGAAGCCTCACACTTCAAGGGCCTTGTCCTCGGGTCCTTCCCCTGGGTCTGTGTGTGTGTGACGGTGAATCTAAATTGCCCCGTGAGTGTGTGTGACAGACTGGCATCCCTTTCAAGATATCTCATTTTTCAAGGGCAGGGGTAATTTTAAGATTTTTAATGTGGGGGGGGGGGGACATTAGAGGGGGCCATGGCACAAAGGAGTCAACCTTATCATTAGCCAATGATATATTTTGAATTAGTGAGTGACAGAGAATGGGTCACTCCGGAGACCAATCAGCTTTGAGTTGGGGCTGGTGTCCCTGTGGTCCCGCCCCTTTATGCACCCCATACCTGGGACAGACTCCAGACCCTTTCCTGCTAGAAGCAGTTATAGAAGATGGATGGATGGGCATTACTTAATTGCTCTGATACTAATCTATCAAGTGACTGGTTTGTAGGTATAATCATAATGTCCAGCCAGTAGCTCCGAGGGCCAGACATTATGGGCTGTGTCATCCAGATATATATATACACACACTTTTCTCAGTCAGTGAGACTTCTTGTTAGAAAACAAAAGAAGTAGTGACATTTTCTTCTTGTCGTTGGAGTGTAAAGAAGCAGGAAAACAGAGGAAAGAGAGAGCGAAGCCGGATGTATTGTCAGTGTCCTGCTGTGAATTTAAAGTGATGTTTCACGGGCACCCGCACATGGTCCTCTCCCGGCACTCCCGCTCGCCGAGCGGACGCTCCTCCATCTGCCGGAACACGTTTGATCCTCCAGAAAGACGGGCGGGGGTCCGTTTCCAGCCTGGCTGACGTGGCGTCGGTAACAATCTCCTGTCACACGGCTCTTCCTTATTCTGGGTGTAGATCAAGGCTGAGGAAAAGCAACGCAGACTAGTAAACAAAGAATAAAACACAATTTCAGACAGACATTAAGCCGACGGACATCTTTCAAGATGTCTCATTAGATATCTTCATGTGCAGCAGACGTGACCTGAATGGAAACAGACTTGTTAGTTTCATTTAGATTTCCAGACTGTACAATTCTCCTTCACATACCTGCCAGGCTTGTTTTCGTCCTTTTAATCAGTCCATCGTATTCGCTTACGTCTTCTTCCCAACACTCTGATTTTATACCTCCACAGTGTCTTCTGTTTACAGGCTCTCCCTGCGGTGTATTTTATTTTATTTATTAGTTTGTTTTATTAATATTGTGTTAAGAATTACAGGGTAGTACTGAAAAGCCCTGGATAGCAGAAAAATGAAAGATACGATGAAGTGAAAAGTGTTTGGGGGAAACGTGACTAATAATTATTTTATTACACTTTTTAGCAGATACTTACCAAAGTGACGTACAACTGAAAAAGCAGGTCCCTGCAGTCACTCTGAGCCATACACCTCTCTTGTACTCCTATTGAATGCAGCAGGACATACTAAGAGTCAGTTTGCCTTTCTACCTACTATTAGTAAAGTTCATAGATGACAACACCTGGTAGGGACACAACAAATCCCATATCTTGATGTTTTTTGGCTCCTGTCAAGCTGCAACATATTGTTTTTAGTGCTTTTATCCAAAGGAGTGTGCTTTATTTATTTATATATTTATTTATTTATTTATTGACGGTAGGGTCACACAGTCTCTGGGGCCATTGGCTTAAGAGCTTTGCTTAACAACCCAATGGTGGGATCACTCTGCTGATTTTGGGATTTGATCCCATGTCCTTCTACTCCCAGGCACACCAGTCTAACCTTCTGAGGCACACACCAGAACCCATGAATTTCTCTACTAACCCGCTGTGGCTGGGCTTATCCCGGATTGTATCTGTGACGACGTTGGTTTCTGCACATTCGTGTTTTTGTTCCCCCTCCTCTCTCCCACCACCCCTGCCACTCGCTCGTCATGCCATTGAGGTATCAATGCGGGCTCTTTCTTCTCTGGCTTGTGGCTCAGATTCTGCACCGACGAGAGGCTGTGGGGATGTTCTCAGTCCCAGAGAGCGTGATCGGGCATGTGCCATGGGTGGATAAAATCCTCCTCGTTAGGAAAATGAGCTAAAGCCAATCACAAAGCATCACGAATGGCTTCGTCAGCCACTCGATGACACCACGGTCATCCGGTCCGTTGCGGGGGCCGATTCCCTCTCTGTCCAGGCCCCTCTAGCGTCATCCGTTCCAAATCAGTGACTCTTATCTTCCCCCTGCTCACTCGACAACCTCGCACGCCCATGCCTGATTGCACTAATTGATCATTTGCGAGGTCGACGCGGAAGCACCGTTTATGCTGCACTACTGCCTCGCTACAAATTGAAAATTAGTCTGAGGATGTCAAAGCGAAAATTAACTCACAGCAGATAAATAAATGCAGCATGATTAAAAAAAAAAAACGCCTGTTATTAACTTTATATAAGCTTTAATCACCCACATTATGTGTAGGGAAATTCGAGCCAGGAAATAGACTAAACTGGATTGCTGCCAGACAATCTACCTGTCCGAGGAAACTAATCTAGGCTCTATTCTGTTCTGACAGCTAAAAGCAGGAATTTGACATGCAGCCCAAGATTCTGACAAAATTACCTCTCTAATTTCATTGGCTGGCAGCATGTCAAATGTAGTTCCATACTCTAAATAGAGGTCTGACATGAGAGGCCACATTTTCCCTCCCTGATCTCTTTATTCCCCCTTCAGTTGTTGGGAAACATAAGTGGGATTGAGAAAAAAAAATCTTGAAAGCTTAAAAAAAAAAAATAATAAAATAGAATCTATCGGCTGGGAGTCACAGGCAAGATGAAGTGACCCGGAAGCCAAGTGTGCAGTTTGACCCCTATGGGCCGTTTCTTTCATTCTGCTGAATTTATTTCAGTTTTAAATTCGATGAAAATATATTCTTTAATGTTAATTTATTTTTATTGTGCACATTTTCATCAACCAAAATGTTTTTCTCAGGTATATTATGTAAATATATAGGTTTGTTTTTTTCCAGTTAATTTCTTAGTTAATTAAATAAAAATTGATATTTAATGCCTTTAATCCATTAAAATGGTTAAATTTGTGTGCAAATTGTGATTCATGGAAAAAAATTACAGTGCCAAGCAAAATTATTGAACCCTTCTTTGAAAATTGCAGTGAACAAATGACATTAAGCCAACCTGATGGTTCTGGAGCAAGTCAGCAATGAAGAATGGGCGAAAGTCACCCCTGAGCTGTTAGATACTTACCACAAAATACTCCTATTTCTGCAAGGTGACTATATCCAATTTCTAATGTGCAGGTGCTGAATACTTTTGGAGGTAACATTTTTCAGTTTTTGATTTTCTTTAAAGGATTTGCGGACAAATAATTAATATTGACTTTGCAATTTTATGGTGACAATGACTTTGCAGTAAAAAATTATCATTTGTAATCCATGCAAATTTTAAGGGTGGTTCAATACTGTATGGGTAAGTCATGGAGATGAGCGTGGCGAGTGTGCAGATTCTCTGTGTGGTCTTTTCGTTGGATTGCATTCACTTTGCTGGATATTTGCGCTGGATGTTAGAGCACCCCTAATCTTGGGATAATTCAGATCAGCTCCTTTTCCCAAGTGTGACTGGAGGCCCCCATCCCCCCTCCCCCCCGGTAAGGTCGTCATGCAGCGCTGCACTGGTCTTGCCTGCTGGGCGGCAAACTGGCTGCATCGCCTTGAACCAAAGAAGCCACTGGGTAAGCCGATTTCACCCACCGGACCCCCACTGAGTGTTGTTGGTGGGTGAGTGGGATCATGGAGGCTTTCAATGAATGACAGACAGGCTGCAGTTGGCAGACAGAAGCAGCCCAGTCTCCTGGCAGAAAATGGGGCCGGGAAATTCATTTGGACACGTGCTTTAGCCCATTGTTCCAATCCAACAATAAGCGACCTGCAGATGAGTAATGTAATTAACCAAACTTAAGAGATTCTGAAGAGCAAAAGTAATTCGCCAAAGTGAGCCTGCATCATTGTTCCAGATTGCCTCACCTCCCCGAGACTGTTTGGGAATGTAGAATGTCTCAGAGTACTTAATTGCTATAATTAATTAGTTTGTTAATTAATTCTGTGGCCGAAGCATTTACAACCTGAAATGGTAATGAAGTGAAGTAGTTCTAATTTCTTATTCCTGGTCTGCTGTGGGAAACCATCAAATAAAATCTTTCCAAAAGCAAAAGCTAACCCATCAAGCTGGTGCCAGTGAGTGTGCAGATAATGAGCTGGAGGGTGGGGGGTTCAGACACAGCCCCTCCCTTGAAGAAGGATGACCAGAGGGACGCCAGGCCCAATGAAGAGGCGACTAGACTGCTATGAGGTTCCTCTTTTATTATTTATTCCCCCCATGCTGTAACCAAATTGTTTTGATGTTTGCTCATTTAATTCAAAGGCTGGCTGGGTCTTTTTTTTAATAAAAACCATGGGAAAGGAAAAAAAAAGATGAATTAAAAAATTCAGAAGTAAAGAGAAATTCGCTACGGGAAGCCCTCATCTGAACCCCCTCCAGTGACCGCCCAGGGCTCTCCAGCCCTGCCAAGAGGGGTGTCAGATGAGTGGGCCCCTGCCATGCCCCTCTCCATGGTGCTGAACTAAATTTGCAGCTTGTGGGGTGGTCGGGGGGGTGGGGGGGGGGTACAGAGCTTCATCCCTGTAGTGCCAAGACACAGACAGAAGGTGGAGTTTGAACCTGTCTGTTCTTGGCCTGGATCTGCTCCGAAACACCTTTGACCAGGTAAAGGGTGTCTCAGAGCTGAGAGTGAGAGGATCTTCTGGACCACCTTGTAGTCTGCTGGAAGGTCACGAGAAGGTCATGAGAACTTGGCTGCAGGAGAATTACAATATGCAGCCCCCACGCAACATGCACATAGGGTCTTCCCTGATTCTTCTGGGAGGGATGGGAGGATGCAGAGGAGCGCCTCACTGGCCCGCGGCAATCCCTCACTGGCCCGCGGTAATCCCTCACTGGCCCGCGGTAATCCCTCACTGCCGCCAGCCACTGTTCTGGCACCTTGTGCATTAACATCTTGCTGAGGTGTTCTGGGAGCAGGCTGCTGACACATCAAAGATGGCGGACAAATCCGCCTCCGCCAGCCGCTGAGATACGCAGTCTGCATGGGTCTGGACATCCCGTCAAACATCCTAGGAGACCTCAGCGAAGCCTTTGTATGTGTGTGGGGGGGGGTGGAGCTGGGTGGATGGAGGATTGAACCGGGGGGGGGGGGATTCAGTGGCTGATTATGCTAAAGGCTGAAAAGGCAAAGGAGTGATGGAGATCTCAAAGCACTCATCATGTGACTGGTACGTTCCATCACGGGGGAACAGGGAGGGTCGTTGGCTGATTATGCTAAAGGCTAATCGATGTGCTGAAAAGGCAAAGGAGTGATGGAGACCTCCAAGCACATATCATGTAACTGGCATGTTCCATCACAGGGGAGTGGGGGGGGGGTTGGTGGCTGATTATGCTAAAGGCTAATTGGTGTGCTGAAAAGGCAAAGGAGTAATGGTAACCTCAAAGCACTCATCATGTGATTGGCACGTTCCATCCCAGAGGAACAGGGGGGTGGGGTCGGTGGCTCATTATGCTAAAGGCTAATCGGTGTGCTGAAAAGGCAAAGGAGTGATGGAGACCTCCATGTACACATCATGTGACTGACACATTCCATCCAAGTACAATGGGGGGGGGAGGGGCTGCAATGTCTGCATAGGCACCATAGTTATGGACCTTACTGCAGTGGCCCTGGCCAGCTAGCAGTCAAGACAGGACCCAGAAGGAAGGAAGGTCAGTATTAAAGTTAATTGTGTTCCATGTTCAATCACTGGCCTGGTATTTCCTGACTCCTGAGACGTCTCAGTGGGAGTCAAACACACAGCGGCCAACCTGCTCTCTACCAAAGCCCTTGATTAAGATGTAACAGATACCGCTCTGATCACTGTGGGTGGGGGCTATCTGAACTACAAACCCATTCTACCCCCCCCCACACCACCACAATCCAGTCCGCATGCCCGCTTCCCTTAAACCGCTATAGACTTTTTAAAAATCATCGCAGGTTTTTACATTTACTTACTGCGTTTTGTCCAAAGGGTTCAGTAATGAAAAATTTAATTATTGCTGTGAGCGATGCAGCGACGACAACATTTATTCCTGAGTTGAACATTAATTTGTGCTTCCATGGGACTCCTTCTCTTTATTTATTTTTTTATTAGTAGGCGGAGACCTTGAGGCATGAGGCCGCAATGTAAAATGAAATGAAAGCTTATCAGATAAGCGACTTGTACTTTCAGAGATACCACGCTGTATCAAACACCTTGTATTACAGTGACAATGGAACCACAATCGTACCTATGATAGGTGAAATGGTACGGTCTGCCTTTGTTTTCATGTTTCACGAATCCCACCCCATTGTAATAGCTGTTTGGGCTGTTCTTTGGGGCCAGACCTTCTACCCCAAAACACGTACCTCTCCATCATTACATCATGACACTCCGGGCAAAGCCTGCAGCAAAAATTTGTAGGCATAGACATCTGGGGTCAGAGTATTTCCCTGAGTCGGGCCCTGGAATTTCATTGGGCCCCCCAGTGGCTGGAATGAAGGCGTGCATGGGAGGAATTGGGACTAGCTTAGAGCCGATTGACAGGTGACTAACAGATACTCAAGAGTGAGGAATCTAGGCACCGATTTTAGCTTTTTATTTGTGCTGCTTGAATTGCAAATATAAAACAATAAAAGACAAATCTGCCTTGAGTTCAGCGGGAGAGGGGGTAAGCCCCTTCTGCGAGTCGGCATTCGGTATTCTAAGGAACCGCTGGGCAACCAGTTCGGTCTTAAGAGGCCAGGATGCTGCAAGAGGAGAGCATCTGAGGGACCCAGGGACATTGTCGGAGCAGAAGGGACCACCGAGGTAGGCCGGCCTTGTTTGCATTGCTTTGTACTTCCGGCCCGCGCCTGTTGAAGAACAGTCATAAAGTCCAGGGTGGCTTGGGAACGTGTCGTCTAATCTTCAGCCTGCAAAGGGCTTGTTTGCCATTGGCAAAGTCAAGGCGCCAGATCTTGGCTGGATATTTCAATGGGGTAAGAACCCTCCCCCACCCCCCAGCACAATCCCCGGTTCCTTGAGAAAGGGTGTCGTCTCACAGCCCCCGCTCCACCAACGAGGCTCCTTGTTGGCTTCCTTTTTTGGAATTCAGCATGTATGTGTGTGCCGATAGCTGGTATAGGCCGACTATTGGAACAAGCCGTTCTCCCAATGTGCCAGTAAGCCTGGAAAACTCTGGGGTAGCTTCTGTTCCACGGCAACGGGTGCGGCCACGTCGTTCTCGGGCTGGGCCTCTTCTTCCCATCCACCGGACTGGAGTTGCGAGCGGCTCGGTTGCTAGGATACGCTGGCACGGTCATAAAACAACCCCAACCGGGTTGTGCACCTCGAGCTTTTAATCAATCCGTCTTTGTGGACAAAACAATATGTCATCTCTGGCCTTTGTGGCAGTGGGAGGGCATAGGAGGAAAAGAGGCAGCCGAGGAAGATAATTGGCTACTCCTCCAATGTGGCGCCCTTTATTAAGCACATTATTGGTCAAATCATTTTAATTATAAAATAATGAATATAATTACAAGCTCACTGTTTCCTGGGTTCCTGGTGTGATTCTTAATTTAAAATGCTTCTAAGTCTCTAATTACGATGAGAGCCGGCTTGCGTGTGACACATTTCGGTGCATTTCATGGCTGTCTGTACAATCAGTCTGCTGTGTGATTTTAATTTTGATGCTTGATTTCCTGCCTGTTTCCTCTGCAACTGTGCACACCCTGGTGGTGTGGGGAGTGTTTTCCTGGCCACGAATCATCTGCTTCTCAATCTGCTTCTCCGTTTGAGCACCTGAAGCATCGTGTCGAGCGGTGTGGTCCCTGCGAGGCTCGTGCCACATTGAGGTTCCGGAACATGCTATTGATAGACCAAAACCCAACACCCCGCATGGCAGAACTTCTTCAAATGTCTCCTCATCTTCATTTATTCTCAGCTTTCCTCCTTTAGCCAATAGACAGGAGGATGGTAAATCGTATAATGCAATAAACCATCCCCGTTTCAGTTTAGCTCAACAGATCATTGCTCAGATTTACGGCACCACGATTAATCAAGTTATTAAGCAAGCGGGAGCCAATCTGTGAAAACATTTGTGACTGTAAATGGTGAGCAGCTGGAATCGGCTGCTTGTTGTTCTTCTACTCAAGGCACTAATAAGACAGAACTAAATACATACATAGGATGTCAAAACCATTACAATTTCAAAACACTTTTTCATATATATATGTGTATTTATGGTATATTGATATGGTATAGCCATTTATGTTGTATATAAGTATGTGTATTTATATACTTATTCCATACATAGTACATATACAGATTTATAATGTATGTGTAACACACACACACACACATATATGTATATATATATACATATGACAATTTAAATGATCTTGACAGCCTGTATTTGTAAATAAATGCATATACACACAGAGACACAGAGACACACACATACTGTACATACATAGTACATATAATGATTTATATTGCATATACGGTGTATTTACATACACACATACTATACATACATAGTACATATACAGATTTATCATATATGTGCATATATACTACACACTTATACATATGTACGGTAAAGTGAGCCCTGTCTCTGGCAGTTCGTCAGCCTTCTCTCCATAACTCTCTCTAGACTGATGCTAATTATGTGGCTCTCAGTAGATTAAGGCGTTGCACATTACCGTAAACAGCAGGGGTGAAACCAAAGTACCCAGGCATACTCACTACCATGTCTGGGTATGAACCAGTTATTTAGGAAAAGTACGGAATCATATATATATATATATGCGTGGTTGTATAATGTATCTGTATGAGGAGCAGAGAGAGAGATAGAGAAAGGAAGCAATTTAACACAAAGTATTAGTCCCATGTTGCTAAGGCTAAACGAGAAATAAAATTTATGTGGAGGCCGCAGCAGATCGATGAGCGGCATTTAGACAGCTGGGAAGAAACTTTGCAAGGCAATGGGGCCGAATTGTCTCTCCTGATGCTCATCCATCCTCCAGCCGGCTCTAAAGCGACTTCCTGACCAGCAGCCCCTGCCAGCACATGCTAATTGGCCCGGTGAAGCTTTTGAAACAGCATCACTGTTATACGTTTCTCTAATCTGTTTTTCTATGATGTGTGAAATAGCTCTGGGATTTATATAGTATATACTTGTTTGTTCCTCAGCTATAGACGCTAATGCATTATTATATGATGCGTTGCATGGTGGGGGAGGGGTTGCATGTTAAAGCCATTTTGGGTTTACATCCATGGTGTTTCCCTTCCTGCCCACAGCACTGGGATTTCTCATAAATCTTGCATCAGCATATTAAGAAGAACACTGGTGGGAAAGTATTGATTTCTTTCCATCCCTCCCGGAGTCTCTCAAAGCCCCTTTGGCAGTGCTTTTGCGAGGCATTGCTGTAGTTAAAATCTTCCCTTCCTGGGAATTGGAAATCTCCATGCTGCTTCGCTCGACCGACTGGCGCATCAAAGGCTGGCGTGTGTATGGCGGCGCAGCGCATGCTTCCTGCCCGTCGGACTCTCTCGCGTATCATAAAAAGAGACGGACACCTACGTCTTCGCCGATAGCTGTGGGGCGGCTTGCCAAGGCCAGCCGCACCCTTCGTAGCTCTTGGTCATGGATTCAGCCCTTTTTAGTCACTCCTGGATTGCTAGAGGTTTCTCTGGTACCGCTAATGGGTTTAACTGTCCCAACACTGCAACTCACCATTGCAACTGCAACCGAGCGTCGAACCACGGGTCACTGTCGCTGGAACATGAAGTGTCTGGGGAAACCTGTTTTCTCTCTCTTCCCACCTCCTGAAAGGTTTTTGGCACCTAACTGGAGGAGGGGGAGGGGGAGACGTGTGATGCACAGGTGGCCAGGTGCAGAGGTGGAAGCTGGAACCATTAATTCATGTCACCTTGGAAGCTTGGTAACCACGGTGAGGGTAGGTTGCCGTGGAAGCGATGCGACATGGGAATGTGGGTCCCGTTATAGAGATGCTGACACATTCCATGCCGTGCCTGCCATCTCTCATAACCGGCCTGGGCTTCAGTTTCTTGTCCGCCAAGCCAGACTGGGCTGTATAGACTTCTGCTGGTGTTCATGCTTCGAAACATGAGCGTTCATAGGTGTGGCATCTGCTCAGCAAACCCAGCAGAGATACAATATCTCCCCCAGTATTTCTCCCATGGACAGCATTCTCATATAATACCATCTGGAGCCTTTTTTGTATACTCCTCCTCCCCAGTCTGTGCCCCCAAAGCAGAGTTGACGAATAGCTCTACAGACGAGCACCATAACCCAGATACGGTCATCTTTATGTAAGCGTTATGTAACGCCTATAGACAGGAAGGCACGTGCAGGATCCACCTGTCCCTGTGTGGCTTCCTCAGGAGCCGTCCCAGTCTGTGGCGTCTCACCAGGCCAACGGCACCAGCTAAACACGCTGGGAAAGCCGCTAAGTGGATGTTTCCTACGTCAGTTCCTCCCTCCAACAAGCAGAGATTTGTGCTGTTTATCGAAAGCCTCATTAAACCCAAGGGAACGCCGGTACATTTTTGCTAGAGGCAGTATGATGGACATTAAGTTCTCCCCACTGGAGTCTGGGCCCTCCTGCTCTCCTTGATGAAAACCTCCTCCTGCCCAATTTGAGTCTCTCCTTGATAAGACCATGTCACCATGCAGACCTTGCCTAGGAACCACCTTTGTTGCTCTTCATTGCCCAACTCCTGCTCTCACCTGACTCTGACTGCAACCACGGCAACAAATGTGATTCTTAAACCCTCCCCCAGCCCTGTTTGCTTCTTCCCTTGGTCAGGGGTAGGAACCCCACTTGATCAGAACATTTTATTTATTGTGTTCTCAAATACTTTTACTGGTATCTGAAT
>JAODJW010000062.1:5841164-5854988 GCA_026777045.1 Hyperopisus bebe | reverse complement strand
TAAAGCTGTCTGGAGATTTCTTCATTTTCACAGGTGTTGAGGGTGCAATGGCGGCATGAAATCGCTCGCGCGTCGTGCAGGAACTTTTCTTCAACGGTCCCGTGGATTCATGCTCCCAATTTCATGGCAAGCTATGGCGACAATGAACCTTATTGACATTTCAATTACAAACTCGTATCCTCCGTGTCGATGGAAAAATACTCCACGTGCACTAGAAACTTGGTAACATATCTCCCTGAAAACGGGTGATCCGATGGAACCATCCCAAGGAGCCACGAGCCATGCCAGATGACAATCGATACGCGTATCGGCTCAGCCTCTGTGTTCATTACTTTGTATTAGTTGTTCTGGAGTGAAAAATGGGCCGATTTCTCAACACAGACATTAATGAAACAAGTGCAGCGATCCCAAACATCAGCAGTATCAGATCCCCGCGTGACGGCGAGTAAACGGAATTGCGTGTGGACGGCCTTCTTTGGATGAGCTTCAAAGGAAATCATCAGGAAAACCGTGTCTACGTTTGATGCCCTGGAACGGGATGCCGATGTTACATCGGTGTTGCGTTTGCGGATTCAAAACTGCGGGGGTGTCCTTGGTATCTTTATGACATCACCTTGTTGCCTTAGGGGTATGGAACCATGATCTGCAAATACAAAAACAACAGGGCCGATCATACAGCTCAGCTATATGAATTATAAAGAATATAAATCTGTCTGTTACTTAATTTAAATAGTGCTTCCTCTTACTGTAAATCAGGATCTATGGACTGATGGCTGTAGGCTAACTGGGGGTCTGCGAAGCTTAGTGGCCCCATGCAAATGCATGGTTTGGGTGGTGGTAAACACCGCCACTGGAACTAGTCTATATCAGTCACATAGTGGGAAAAGCATTAGCTAATGTCAAACGCCTCACTCTCTTGAAGTGTTGCAGGGTAGGAGATAGATGGGGAAGCTTACAAAAACATTCATTATATTCTACTTGTTGTAGTTTTTAATGAAATGTGGCTTGAACCTAATACAAAATGGCTAACATATTGTAGCAGTACGAAAATGATGCAGGCTTAGGTTTTAAGGTACCGTAGTGGCTAAAGACTTAGCATTAGCTGATGATATGGATATGCAGTAAAAAAGAGACTCTGCTCTCAGCCGGCACTGTCGGCTGTAATCAGGTTATCGTCTTAGAGCAGGTGCTGGCCTCACTCCAGTACCAGGTCACCGGATCCATCCTCAGACTCATCTCCAGGTCTCTGTATTCCGGGCACCTCCGGAAGAACTGCCAGAAGACAAATCCACTTGGCAGGTCTTGTCCCAAACCCGGAAAGGGCAGCGTCGAGCACGCGAGCGGAATAGAGGATCGCTTTGGCTTGCCTCAGCGTTCCGCCTGTGCTTCCAGCCCTGTGTGCCTCCCCCCATCCCCACCCCCACATCCACTGCTGCTCTCTGAAGTCCATCGGCCAAATGAACACGACACACCTGTCGTCTTCCATACCTTTGCGCTCATCCAGACGCCTGGAAAGGTGACCTAACCATCCACTTCCTGTGCGACTTCATCCTGCGGCAGGACAGGAAGGACATCACGGGGGTGGGGGGGGGGCGTGCTTTTATTCGACACGCAGACACGCACATGGGCATCATGGCTGCCTTCCAGTGCTTGGAACTTGACATCATTAAATCACAGTCCCCAATGTGGGGAGAATGGAAGAATGACAGGGAAACAGAAAACACTGCTTCAATATGCTCCCTCCCAATACATTACATTTATTTATCAGGGCTTTTATTTAAATTGATGTATTACTGAGCAAGCAGGGTCAACCGGTCCCTGGAGCAATTGTGGGATTAGGGCCTCGCTCAAGGGCTCAGTGGTGGAATCATCGACTCTGGTCCGGTGACCTTCTGATCACGGGTACAGCATACCGACCCACACCAAAAATGATGGAATGACGCTCTATGTGCCATTTGCTGAAGTACAAGTAAATTTAAATCTTGCTGTCCTTTGACAATGAAGTTTGGGCCGTTTATCCATCAGACATGTGACTATTCTGCCGAGGAGGGGATTCAAGCCAGCACCCTTCCGATCAAGGGCATAGACCTAACCTGCTGAGCCATATACTGCCCCCCAACTACTAAACACATAGCAGCTAGGGTACTGTGAATCCTTGTTCCAGACCATGGACTCAGTAGAGTACGATCTCAACCACACCGACAGCTTTAACGGGAGCAACCTGGACCCTCAACCAGCTGTCGATAAGCTTCAAGAGCTATGTTGTCTTTGAGGTCGCACAATTCGTTTGGGTAGTTTGCTAACAGGTTTTCGCTTCCTGTCTGTGGGAGAAGGGGACCGAGCCACCTGCGGTTGGCGGGAGCATGGATCGAGGGCCGCTTAGCAGCAGGTGAACCCCCGCAGAAAACGTCCCCCCATCCCGTGCAGCTCCTATGTTTCCTGCTTGCTGCTGAGCACCATCTGCCATCTCCGCCCGGTGTATCTTCGGATGTGAGCGAACCTCGCCGGGTGCTCAGGCTCGCCACGGAGAGGGACGTGGAAAACAGAGGCGTGGACGTATCCACGGGGCCCCTCCATCCTGCTTCGGACGTGGTCTTTGGCACCGGTGCCCGCTCCTGATCCGTCTTTGGGTCTTAACCCACCACATGGCACACGTGGCCACAACATGCCTGCATTCTGTAGCATACAATGAGCTCTCATCCGCCTGCCGTGGCAACGGATACCACGGCAACGGGCAGGCTGAAAAAGACACCGCTTCCTCTTGTGCTTCAGTTCCCCCATGCCACTGAAATGCAATGAATTAAGGGAGGTCAGACATAAGATAGGAGGGTTCAAAGGTGACGTGTGTGTATCACACAACATCTGTTAAAAAGGAGATCTCAAGGACGGGACTGCGTCTCCACTATGGCCTTTCCAGTCGAGGGGACCTGTGTGGGGGCTTGTTTTCCCACAGGTTGGTGAGTCTGTGGGGATGGGGAGGGGTTGGGGGTGTAAAAAGATGTGTGGGTTGAACAATGCACCCCACGCCTCTGTGGGATCTATCAGGAATGAATCAAAGGCTGATAATGAGCCCAATTGTTCAAAGAGGATCATTATTTTGAAAGGAGAGTCACAGAGACAGCCCAGTGACCAGCTCTGCACCAGTACTGCCATGGCACTCAGACGGGGAGATCTCCGGCATTAGAGGAACGCAATCTCAGAAAAGAAGGTGAAAAGGCCGACTTTGATGCGACAAGATTTTCTACTTAAAAAAAAAAGAGTTTCTCACATTATGCAGGTTCATTGACCTCTGTTGTGAAGGGGTTCTGCTTTTTTTTAGGTGTCTCTGTTATGTCCTGCTCCAGCCATAGAAGGCGTCGACCTGGTTCTGATTAACCTGCAGAACGGCCTTCAGGAGTTTAATGTTCTGTCAGCTTCACCGCAATCGAACCTCCAGTTGCGCTGGAATCACACTGGCAAGTGTGAAGCGTGACATATGGATGGGTAAGTGGGTGTTGGTTTCGGAGGTGTAGTGTGTGGATCACTTGTACTGTATGGAGGAACCAAGATGATGTGCCAGTTGAATCCACCAATATCTGTATGAAAAAATTTGTTATGTTTGAAGACAGGTACAGGTATGTAAAGGTAACGCTACAGGTAACGATGTGTTCTGGCAGAGTAACAACATATCTGGGGGAAAACACCGAGAAGACAGCCCTGTTAGAAGTGTATACATGGTATGCATGTGTCTGTCACAACTCAGGAGAAATATTATGTTGTTTCGTTCAATATCGCAAGAATTTTTAAGTAGCATACGGCATAATGTTGGAATACATTCTGGATGGGGTGGAATCATTAAAACACTGAGATCATTTAAAATAAAATAAAATAATGCTCAATGTTATCTTGGCAGACGACAGGATAATCGAGAAACTGGAACATAAATGACCCAGGGTCATCTTCCAGATACAGGGAATTTGAAAAAAGGCAGTGTTTAAAACAGGACCTCTTTGCAAGGGATTTTGGGTAAGGGTTTCGTAACTGAGGCCGTAATCGATATGTGTGTCCAGGGTAAGCCAGTGAGACGTGAGAGAAGATCAGTCCGGGCCTCTCGTCGCTCCCTGAGCTTCTGGGTAAAAAACTCAGTGAGAGGTATCATGACAGGTCCCATTGTAGACTGTGATTCCAGAGTGGGGGTCACTACTCTGGGGTGGGGGTGGTTATTGGATTGGTTAGTACTGATCGTGGAGATAAAAAAATGTCGTGATACGAAATATGTGCTTATCTCCTTCAGCAACCAGTGATCTGTCTGTGCCCCACACACACACACACACACACACACACACACACACACACACACACACACACACACGCACACACAAACACACGGCACACAACCATGCCTGGCACACAACCAACTGCCTCTCCAAACCCAGCAATGACACAATGACTATATCAGTTGCAGACCCCCCTCCTGCCCCCCCCCATGTACTGCACAACCTGCGTCTGGGGTGGGGGGGGGGGCAAGAATGTGTGAGTGATGGGTTGGGGTGGTGGGGAGCTAGGAGGTCCATTGTGCCCCTGAATGCTCCTTAGACAGGCCAGCTGTGAAACCTGGCTCACTGATCTGATCCCTGTTTTTATAGGAAGGGGGAAGGACAGGAAAAAGGAGCCCTATTGAGAGAGCCCCCCGCTCCGCCATGAATGGTAATGTCTCCCGGAGTCGCGGTGAATGCCTCAGAGAATCTTCCATTTCAAGCTACTTCCTGTATGGCTCGTGGAAAAGGAGGAGAGACAAAAAACCACACGGAAAAGGGAACGATTTCCAATTCAGGCTCACCTGGGCTTTTGTGCCTGGGAAAGGGGCGCCGTTGACGTGCCAACCCGTGCCACAACAACGCCGGTCATGCCTGACTTTTCACCCGCGACATTTCCTTCCTGTTCAACGGTTCCCTTCCTACTCGAGATTCGCTTCACGATTCCCGCGTCGCCTGTCGCCAAGACGAATCGGGGCTCCGCTTTTCCCTGTGGCACTAATTTTAATCAGGTGGTGGAAAGGTAGAATTGGCATGGATGCTTTTCTGCAAGGCAGGACCAACAGATAGTTTCTTTTGCACAACCTAAATATACGTCCCTTTCAACCCACAAGTCTATTACTGGGTAAACTGGGCAGACAGATGTCATTTCTAAGATTTGTTTTGCAGGGCATTTCAGGCTGTTTTTATTTTATTTGTGGAAATGCGAATGAATGACCCTGTCTGCGCAAACTGAATTACTACATCAGTTGGACGTCTCTTCAGGAGAATCACTGGGCCGCAGGTTTGATTGGATGAGTGTATCTAGGAAATGGTCTCTGAGCGTTTATTGGGACCGTCCTCCCATCTCTGTCTCTGCGTTGGCATCCCACCCTGGGTCCCCTTAAAATGACGGCGCCGGCCTACGCGAGAATCCCCGGAAGCGACCGCAGCTTCTGGGATATTAATCGGAGCGTCCGCCGTCCTCCGGGGGGACCGGCTCGTGGAGACGCGCTTTTACGGAAAGCTGAGCCAGTCTCCCAAAAGGGCGACATTTTCTTATTTTGCTGTGTGCCCCAAAGCTCCCATTTCAAATCATCGGTGTATCAATTTTTAACAGCAAAAAAAAAAAAATCAATATTTAATCTTGGTTTGCTTGTTCGCAACTGAGTGCTCGCTTAGAGCCTGGGCGGATTTCAGGGGGACCCGGGAGCGAGTCTATGAGGTGCCCAGCAGGTACCCAGTGGGTGGCCTTACCACCTCAGAAACACACAGTCATCTGACGAAAACAAAAAACACAAGAATAGAAAATTAAAGATGTTATATAGCGCATACGAGCATCATGTTATGGGGAACAACGTCATGAATCACCCTCTGATCCCTGACATCTGCCCCGCGTGACGTACCTATGCAAGCCAGGCTCAAGACAGCCTGGCGTCAATTTTCCGTTCTGGAGACGGCTCTCCCTCCCCTCCGTATGCTTTTCCCAGCCTTCCCAGACACGTCCACCATGGGGTCCCGGGGAACCGGGGGCCAATCCTATTAGCCCCATATGGGCAGAGAGAGCGAGAGCGATAAGCAGGGCTGGTTGCTTGGCAGGGCGAGATGGGCCGTTATTGGCTCGGGCGTGAGGCTCAGAGCGGGGCCCAGTGCTGGCCTGCGCCATTTGCGTGATTTCAGGGGGGAATTAGACTCAGCAAAGAGGTGCGTTTAGGGGCTGAATGAGCCGTGAAAAGGTTGGGAAGCCCCCCAGTATTCATCAGCGCGCTGAGGAAATGAAATACACAAGGAACTGTTATTTGTTTTCTTTCTCTAACCTGTGTGGGCAGTTATTTATTAATTTCTTTCTTTGAAAGCTATAGCCATGCATTAAAGTGCGATTGAAATGTCACACGTGATTGGACTGCAGAGCAGATTCACGTCTTGTGTACTATCTTCTGGGGGGGGGGGGGATGTGGCCAGCATGGTGGGCATTCCCCCCCTTCATACCCCGAAATGTAATTTATTCACATCTGCTTTGTGTGTCATCTCACAGGAAACCTGGTGTGGTAAATCCCCTGCTTTCAGACCCTGTCCAACTGGGAGAAGCCCAAGGCATGAAAATGTGACATCCCATGCATCGCTAAACCCAAACGGTACACTGGGGGGTGTCCGTCCTGGGGGATCTGTTGGGGTTTGGGGTTAATAACATGCTAAACCCACATCCATCTCCCTGCCCCCACCCATCACCTCAAAGAAACAAAAACGCTGGCTTCTTGAAAGTTTGTTTTTCCTATATATGTTTCTCTTCTAGTAATTACGTGGCCCCAGAGTGCCGTCTGAACTGCGGTCGGTAAATGGAGGGCACTTTTCTGCTTTGAAGTGAGGTGACATTTACGCCTGGAATTGGCAAATCGAAGGCAAGCAACGAAGAACCCGTCTGAAGGCCTGGATCCTCTGCTGACAGGGTTCTGCTGAGTCCACACTGGACATATAATGTCCTACGTCATCGCTTGCTAAATATCTTCTTAGTTTACGTAAGGAATTTTGACCCTCCCCCCATTTCACTCTCACATGCCCTGTGCCCTGGTAAAACTCCAGAATTTTCTCCAAGCTGGGTGCCCTAACACAGCCATAAACGCTGTGATGTATGAATCCTCTCAAACGATGTTCTGCATGCATGAGATGGAAATATGGCTACTGATGGAGGCCTGCCAGGCAGCTACGTAGAAAGGCCTAATACCACCGTAATGCCCCGTTATCACTCGTGAATAAATCGTATGCAAAACACATCCTGCTTCTGAATTGTTATGTGTTCTCAGGGTATAATGTGAAAATTAAATACGGAGCGAGTAACAATTTCTTCCTCCCCCCTCTCGCTCTCGCTGTCTGTCTCTCTCTCATCCCCCCCCCCCCCACGCCTGCACAGATTTTGTTGCTGGCTGTCATGAGGCTATGGTATCAGAATAATTGTGATATACCCATTCCTGCAGTTCTGTGATGTATAACAGACCTGCAACTCTGCTCATCTCATGGTATAAACTGCTCAGAACTATGGAGCAGACTATAACTTTTCTTTTTCCGTCTACATAAAATTGGAGCAGCGTGTCCCTTGACACTGTGATTATAGACGGTGTGTATCATAGAAAGGCTGACAGAAAAATGCCTGTGATAGATTTTTTAAAAGCCATTAGCAATCGTCATGAAAAAAATTGCACCTTAATGGATGGAAAAAGGCAGCTTTGAACTCTGTAGGACTGTTCTCTCTTGCTAGTGGCCTGATAACCTGGCCCCGGCTGATGTCCTGCCCCCTGCTGCCACCTGTAATTAATATTGGAGCTTCTGGATGATATCACTGCCCAGAGAGGCCTTCCCTCCTTACCCTTGTTGGGCTGTTTGAAAGTGTCTGTACCCGGCCAGTTCAGATAAAGCAGGGCTGGGCTGAGTAGGGGCTGCACATTGGAGGCTATGCTCTGAGGTAAGAGAAACCATTTCAGGAAAAAGCTGGTCATGTGATTTAAGTAGGATTTAGTGATGCAATTGTGCCATCCACGAGGTCTGTGATTGGTCAGTCTACCCGTTGCACCTGTCAATGGAGGTATGACTAACCAATCACGAAAGACCTCCCAACAGCAACATTATCATAGTTTCAGACATCATGTCCAGACAGCCATTGACTGCCCGCATGTGCTCCCAGATGCGGCTGCCAGATAATTGTGGGTGGGGGATATGTGGGAAGGGGGGGGGGGGCGATCAGCATCGCCATCCATCACGATGTGGACCTGCAAGATGGCAGACTCCTTGTGTTTGGAGGAGAAACGACAGCACGTCCCACACGTACACAATGAGGCAGCGGATGGAGGGAGAGGGACAGGCCACAAACAAAGAAAAGGAAGGTGGACTTCCAAGCAACACGACAGATTAACAAAGCAGTGTATTAACCTTCAGGAACGTTTGACTGTTGGGAAAATTAATTCAACTTTGGTGCTGGAAAATCGATGCGTGGGACCAGCGTTGCTGGTGCCCTGTCCTGAAAATCTCCTGTAGGTTCTAGAAGTGCTGTATTGAATATCTGAATGACCTACCGGGTCTGTTTAAATGTCATTTACGTAATGCATTGGCCTACGTTGAGGTCCATTCCTGAAAGTGCCTACTGAGTCACAGGTCCACTGTGTTTGTGTGTGTGTGTGTGTGTGTGTGTGTAAGACAGGTGCAGTGCTTCAGGTAAAGCGGGACGTTATAGAAGCTCTGCCGTCCCAGGGTTCAGTGCTTTGGGCCACACTGCGGGGGGTTGGCCAATGATGCTTGCTATTGTGCTCCTGGATCTGGTAGATTTCATTCCATAGTTAGAGACTGGAGCTATACGAGACTGGGCCACAGATGTTGGTACTTGAGGTAACCATTGAGTATGTCTCAACCCTACATGTTATTTAAATATCACACCTCTGCATAACTCCACCCCCATCTCCATCTCAACCAATCAGCCTTTTTTATCTCTTGCCAGCTGCTACTTGCTCCCATCCACCAATCCCAGCAGCTTTTCAGTTGACTGGATGAGGAAGTATGTAAGCCCACACCACCCTTCTTTCCTGATTAAAGATTCACCCCCTTAGGTTAGCTGCCCCCCCCGCCCCAACTAAAACACCAAGATGGTCTTCTTTAAACCCACATACTGGTTACTGCTGTATTTCATTAGCTGAGGCAAGCAAAACTACTGAAATCTCTTTATGAAATTCTGAATTTGAATCTACACATGCTTCCCTACAGCCATCTCAGACGAGGCCTTCAGTTAAACGAATGAAAGCGCAAAGTAAACACAACTAATAATTTCATACACTTAACCACTTTGGACATTTGCATCATCAGAGCTTTTCCAAAGACATCTTTATGCTCTTACAATCCATTTAAATGGCATTCTATGAATGTGGATCTAGTTGACAGCACCTTTATTTTTCACTTTTGCTATTTCTAATAGATGCATTCTAATGTCATCATAGTCCTGAAACAGATCTGTCTGATTCAGCCTCAATTTAATTTCCTAGCCCCTTTGTTGGAGGAGTGAAATCGGATTTTGAGCTATTGTTCGTCATGATAAATGAGGGAACCCGAGACCTTTTGTGCCGTCTCCAGAAACTGCTGCAGTACATGACAGCCATTAAGTTCCGAGGGAATGACTCAAACAACCAAGCCTTGGATCTTTGAGTTTATCAAGGGGAACGTGGCCATTGAACGAGTGGGCTTTCATCTGACCTTAGGTTATCGGTCATCTTTGTCCATTTTAGCACTCTCCAGAACCTTCTGTGTAACCAAGACATTGTCCGGCGCCGCCCCCCTGTCTGAGGTGCTGAGATAGCGAAGGCTCTTTGCCAGTTTAGGACAGACTCGCAAAACTGCAATGTCACCCCAGAGCAGGAAGTCACATCCAGTGATTTATGTGAAACGGCGTAATAACCGCACAGCACTGATACTGCAGCACATAAGGCTTTCTGTGGATATTAGTTATGTTAAGGGGGTAAATGGGAAAGGATTTCATTCACCAAGGTGGGGGTTCCACCAGACCCCACTCTTTACTAGGCATTTTTCAGCAGTTACCAGCCTCACTTTTACATGCCTTTTACTTGTCTGTGTACATCTGCCTTCCTCCATTAAATATTCAAACTGGCATATATAAAGAAGGAGCAGAACAGGGAGCTATTAGGTGTCTGGTTGCAATTTCACATCCGCATTTCACATTCCCAGCAGTGCCCTGACATATGGCTACCCCCCCCCCCTCTTTTTTTTGCAATTTGCTCTTCAGCTCATAACTGAAATCATAAACCCTTCCTCTAAGCCCTGGCAGACAGAGTCAGAGGTAAGACGGCAGAATTTACCGAGTCAGATAGGGGCGGATTTAGAGAGGCAGGTGATGGTCTGAGAGCCGCATTCGTTTGGGGGCCACGGAGTCAGGGCTCAGCTGTTTCCAAAGCCGCCCCCTGTCCCAGTATTAATGTGGACAGCTAGACCCTTTTACTGCCATGCAATTAAGTTAAACCCTGTCTGATTGGCTCATTGTGTGCCCCTGCTTCGCTCAGTCACTCTGCTACCTTCTCTGCCTCTATGCCTCCCAGACCTATTGTAATACCTTCGAGGGGACTGTCCATTCATTTCAAAACCCAAATCTTAACAATGACAACCATACCCTGGTAGGGCCCTACCCAGCCCTAACCTTAACCATAAGTAACCAAACAAAATACAAGTCCATTGGCATTTTTGGTTCTTTGGTTGCAGTCATAGATTTTTATTAAGCTGAATTTCCCCTTGTTGGGACTGAAAAATGGTGGCAGGTTTTTATCACATTGTGGGGGACATTTGGTCCTCATGATACAATACAAACCTAATCCACAAAAAAAAAACAGGCCTGGTTTCCTTCTTAAATTTCTACAGAGATTGGACTTTTAAACAATTTCCTCTGTGATAATGAAAGTATTCTGATTCCTCCCTTAACTTCACAAACATTTCTGAGCATGCGCTGTTCTTTGCGCGCTCCAGTGGCCTTGTGGGATAGCATAGCGCCCGTCGGTTGCACACGTTGGAATTTTGCAGAATGTAGTATATCAGCCATCTACCGTTTGCCTACTGTCTTATCCATACTGAGGATTCAGATATACTGTTTACTTTGCATACTGTATTTCACCTACTACATAGCAAGCAAGTATGCAGTTTCAGGCTCCGTCTCTGGTTCCCTGCCAGAGCAGCATGGATGAACACTGCAAAGGATCTTCTCAGTTAGCTGTCCAGTTCTCCATTCCAGCATGCTATCTCCATCATAAATCATCAGCTTTCAGGTCATGAGACCTTGTTTGCACTATTCTTCACGTTCACTGTGTGGATGTGCGGTTCGCTCCTATCAAACCTGCCGGCTTTAGGTGTTCAGGTAGGATTTTTATGGATTTTTCGCGTTCTTGGATGCATCAGTCATTTTTCTTATGTTTTTAATATGAAATTCCTGCTGCATTGTCCCCTAGGAGCTCTGACACATCCATGCAACAATAGCAACAGATTATGTTCCTTTCTGGTTTTCATATAAGATGCAAGGGCACCTAAAACCCCACCCCAAAGGATATCATTTCTGATTAGCTGGGGCTGCTGTTAGTTCATTGGTTTCAGATTTAACTACAGAGAGGATTTCTTGGTGGTAAGTTAGGGAAACACAGTGTGGTTTTGACGTGTTTTACCAGCAAAATCCCAGCGCTGGTCTAAACAGTGTGAAGTGAAGCTGAATTACGCAAAAGAGAAACAACAGACATTGAACCTGCCCCCATGTTATCTGCTGTTCAGCCCTTCCTGGCTTCACAAACGCACTATTCACCACCTCTGTCTTCCAGGCTGGACAAGGACTCCATTACCTGGGGGTTTAAATCCACTCTGTGGGATGAGTCTGTCAGCTGAGCTGGCACTTTGCCAAGTTGCAGAAATGAAGATACGGCCAATAATACTCAGCCAGGGAAAAAAACAATATTTTGTTGCAAAATAACCCCAACAATGAAAACCCATCCATCCATCTCACATAATCAATCAACCAGCACATGGGTGCAGCAATGCTGGGCCATCTCCCAGGAAACAAGGGAGGGGACACCCTAAGCAAGATGCCAGTCCATAGCAGGGCACACACACACACACACACACACGCAATACATATGTATCATTGTGGGGACCATGCATTCATTTCCATAGGAAAAAGCCTAAATCCAACAATGACAACCTTACCCTCCCCAGACCTAACCTTAACCATGTTACTTAAGTCACCACACAAAATACAAGACTTTTGGCATTTTTAGTTTTTTTCAGTTCGCGTGTTTTTCATACGAATGAGTTTTCCCTTGTGGGGACTGAAAAAAATGTCCCCACAAGGTCAAAGTAATAGGTTTTTTGTCACATTTTTGCTGCATTTAACACAGACACACAACTAACCAAACTTTATGCTTTTGGACGGCTGGAGTGAACTAGGTGTGAAAAAAACTCCATCTCTAGAGGGGTGTGGTGACAAGGATTCAAGGGCTTTATTGTCATTTATACAAATACAATGCAATGCATCATCCTTCAGAGTTCACACAGTGATAGAGAGGAGAGGAGCATGCAGACACACACACACACACACGCACAGACACAGACACACACACACACACACACGCACAGACACAGACACACACACACACACACGAACAGACACACACACACACACACACGCACAGACACAGACACACACACACAGACACACACACACACACGCACACACATGCACACACAGGTACAGCACATTGCCACACCCACCACACAATGAACCACCTCAGGGATGAGAACTTTAATGTAGACATGGTGGTGGTGGGGGGAGGGGGAGGGGGGTGATGGGCACCACACTTGCCCAAATTGACCAGTGTGAGTTTTTTTCCAGTGGCCAGTCAATCCTGCCACCCACAATTTTTCCCTGAAAGTTGGGGACCTGCTTGCAGGGTTGGATGTAGGTTAACATCATGTCCAGAACAAAACAATTGCAGGTCAAGAGCCCAATGAAGTAGAACCACTGCCAGCATTCATGGGATTTGAATCAACAACCTTTCAATCACTACCACAGAACTCCAGTCACAGACCCACCACTCCAGCCTCTTATAGATAACGATAAATACCATCAAATAGCAAAAAGTGAGGACAAATACATGATTTAAAGTATACATACAATACACAATTTAATTCCATATACAAAATACATACATTATACAATAACATACAATGTATAGTATACAGTACTATCTAATGAACCAATGTGCCTCAAAAACTTTAAATCCAAGCAATTGTAATGTATCGTTTGACATGCATGGACTGAAAATGCCATTTTGGGTGCTTTTTTGGTGCTTTCATCACGTTCAATTGTTTGTGTGATGTTTTCAACGGAGGCTCCACGTGGAAACTACATGATTCGCATGTCAGGGAAGCAATTGTGGAGGAGACAGGCTTCCTCATCTGGCACCCCGTCGTGTCCATGTGACATTCCCCCGCCCCCTTTCCTGCCTGTCAGTTTAAGCTTTTTTTTTTGAAGTTTTGACAAATCTGACCTGCAGGGGGCGTGCCAGTGACACTACTGCTAATCACCCACATTAGACACACCCTGGATCTACAGAGGCAGCTGCCTCCTTGTCTGCAGGTATCCTCATTTCATTGTCATCAGGAATAATGGATCCGTTTGCTCAGCGGGCGGTAAGCATGGGCTTGACGTGCGTAAGGCGTGTAAAAGGCGTTAGAGAGACAGCTCACAGCGTGTGGCTTGCTGGGCTTCCACGGCGACACCATTACAATGGGGGGGGGGGGGGAACAGAAG
>JAODJW010000062.1:5823729-5835309 GCA_026777045.1 Hyperopisus bebe | reverse complement strand
GGCCCCCCCCCCCCCCCCCCACTTGACAAAATTTACTGCTGGCAAACCCCCCTCACACCCGCCACTGAACCTCAGTCCCACTCTGACCCTGGCTGTCCTGGAGAAATGGAACGATATGCCAGTGAAATTTAAATGCGTGATTATCATCCTGCCTCGTCGTTATGTGAAAAAAGGTCGTGGTAAAGGTGACCAGCAGGTGGCGCAGTGCTTTGGACTCTTGTCCCGAAGGCGTCATTTCTCGTAACAAGCTGGTCAAACATTATTGAAAGGGTGTAACAAAAGCTGGGACCTGCTTGAGAACAGCAGGAAATAGGACTTTTTTTCTCCACATCGTTACAGTTCTATCAATTTATACAGCTGGGTATTTTATTGGAGCAATTCATATTCTGCGCTTTACTCAAGGGTTAGTGAATCATGGCCCCCACTGGCACTGCTATAAAATTATGATCTAGATGCTGCAACTGGCAAGTTACAAGCTATGGATCTTGTAGGCAGCTTATTATACATACGGTTTTTGAATTAACAATTATTTTTGATATCTTTCATTGATTTGGTTCACTTATGGACCTCAAAATACATTTCAAAATAGTCATTCAATTTAATTAGGATAAAATCAGCAATTTGGTTATTTAATTATTCAAGGGCATTGAACCATCAAGTAATCTACTTAATAAAATAATTAATGATCGTAATTTGCACTGTATAATTAAAGGTCTAAAAAAACTTTTGTAAAAAGGTTTTTTTATATACAAGACAGATGCACCCCACCCCAAAAAAGAGAGAAATGTCAGGATGAATCATAGTCAGGAACCGTAATTAATTAAGCCCCAGGGCTGGGTTTCGGAAGCACTGAGCTAAGCGAATAGATGTTTTCGGTGGAGCAGTCCCAGGTCTGCCTTCAAGAGCGCTAATAAAAAGAGATTTCAGGAAATCTGCTGAAGACACAGTTATCTGGCCTGGTATTGTCAGGATGTCACTATCTATTTTCTGCTTCCACTCAATACCTTGCATGGGGGGGGCAGAATTTCGCTCGCGATATCAAAAACTCGTGCGCTTCACGCAGACGTGCAGCCGAGGACGCTGGAAGTGCAGAAGGACGCGGGCGGCGGCGGTGCGAGTGCAGAAATCAAAAGCACCGCCGCAGAAAGAAAGATCCTGGTACAAGGTGCGCTTGTCAATGTGTTTAAATCTCCAGGGGTTCCGCCAGTCTAATAGAATGGTTTAGAGCAGTGTTGTTGCATGAAAAGCGCACGGTTGGCCGGGTTGGGGCTAGACATCTCTTTTTTTTTCAACGTGGAATTGATGTTATGCCACGCTCGGCTGATCGTGAAGATTAATTTTGTTTAGATTTGCTGTTTTAGTGGTCTTCACTCGCTCTGCGATGTCAGGACGAATTAATTTTAAATAAGTAACTTTTCAGATCCGATATACTGCCCATTAGGTTGTAATTCAGATGAAGGCAGCGTGGCGGTGAATGAGGAAAGTAGCGCTCTTTCGTGTCGGCGATGGCATCCCGGCCCTGTGTTTTGCATCCTGCCATTGATCGTGAGCGAAACAGAAAGTACCGCAACCCCGGAACGACCGTGCAAAAGCGTGTAAAACTAAGTCGTAAAGATTACGCAGGTTGTCCTGTGCTTTGGGGCAAGTCGTTCTGGGGGCTTGTGTTCTGGCTGCACGGTAATTAAAGGAATGCTCTGGATTCAGTCCGTAATGTTTGCACATTATTATCCTGCCTGTCCCAAGCCACCTTGTTATAGTGTGCATGACGGGCACTGTGCTTGTCGGTACCTTTCTGCAGGAATTTTATCAATCGATACGGAATGGAAATAAGACACGAAACTGTATTTTCATGGTTTTTATGACATTCTCCGGCAGATCAAAAGTTTTGTACTCCAAACAAAATTTAAAGTTGGTCAACTGGTTTAAAACGTAGCCTTCAGTAACTATAATAATCAGGTGAGCAGTCACTGGGTGCAAAAGGATTCATTGCATGTTTTCGTAGTTCGATTGGTGTTCCATAATGAATTTTGATTCGAGCTGTCATATAGCTTTCCAGAGTGTTTTGATTGTTCTCTAAACCGTAATTCTGATAATGTCAACCGGTTTGCCTTAAATTAAGAAAGTGCAGCGTGCCAGTGGTGACGGGTCGTACCTCATTAACCCAAGGCGATGGCTGAGGATTGAAATGGTGTTGCACTTTATACCTTCCACATTTACTGTCAGCTGCTGATAGGCTGGCTTTGCTCTTGGTTAGCCCGGTGCTAAATGAGCAATGGGGTGAAGAACTGAGGGACTTACCTCGTGTCTGTAAGGCCTTCCATTTCACGAGCAGAGGTGTGGGCGTTCACACTTGACATCGCATTAGGCTCCACATTTTCTGTCATGGCTTGACTGGCAGTTACAAGTAGCGGCCCTGACATTGAAGAACATTCCAGCTGATGGGGTGGTAGGCACTAAAGAGATGGGTGGGGAGGTCTACAAAATGAGAACTTCAGGACCCAGCGAGGTCCTACAAATGGCCAATGGATATTCAATTGCTCATGGGAGGCAGGATATTTCAAATTTAACAGCCACCTTCTTAATAATGAGTCACTCAGACTGACAGTTTTGTTACATACCCAGGTCCAAACTACAGGCTACCACTAAGCTATTCTCATCGGACTACAGTTTAGATAAAGCAGTCGTGTTATCACAAAATATATCTAGGCACAAGTGATGCTGAAAAAAATTCTGTTCCTCCTTTCTTGCAACTTAATTTATGTTACAGTCCTGCTGACCCAGTACAAGATATTGACTTACCAGAGATTTGTGATTTAACTTAAACATCACTCCATACTTCGAGATGCTTGTAAAATTAACTCAAGAAAAATAGTGTGGATTCTTTTTTCCCCATAAGGAGCATTTGGCTGCTGGCGTAGGATCATGTCTCAAAATTAACACCCCTGCTATCAACAGAGAGACAAATAAGTAAATAGACTATCATCCAGAGGACTGCAAGCTCCCCCCCCCCCCTTAAGGGGGAGAGCCACTCCTTTGTTAAACAATCCATGAGAAGCTGAACAGCAAAAACAAAACATGACTCTGAGTCGATTTGTTACCAGGCTCCTAGATGTCTTGTAGGCCTGGAAATCGTAAGGGCAGAGAACACACGGCTAGGTATGGGTACATGGGTACATCAAGGTCTGTTTTGCACCGCTGAGACAAAAAATGACTTTTGTGTTTTCCCTATTTGAGCCACGATAATCACTGACTCCCTAGTTTGGGCATTACATGACATGCAGGAGAAAGGGTACCGCGGACTGCTAGTCTGTCGACTCTTGCCCAAGTCACGTCTCCGCTTGAATGGCATGCGATTAATGAGGCCATTTGATGGAACCGGCTGTAGCGTCTAAAACTTTCAAATGATCGCTCTCAGCAGATCCTGGACCAGATTTCCGCTTAAGGATAAGGGGCTGCTCTGACTGAGGAATCAGCACGTCAACGTTTAAACTCTACACCCATAAATTTACATCCATTCTTCCTCTTTCGGATTAATTTCCACTGTTAAAGCGAAAGAATGAAATGACCTCTGAAAAGTGACTGGTGTGTCTGCTGTTTGTTTCCTTCAGCTTTCATTTTGTTCACATTTTTACGACTAAATTTGAGGCTGCAATAATTTCCACTGAAGTGGTTAAGTTAATGTTTTTTTGTTTGGATGACTCGACTAAATAGACAACACAATGAGCTTAGCCGAGCTGGAATAGAAAGTACAGCCCCTTCCAATCAAATCGTTATCATATTATACATACATAAAATCCAAACATAAAAAAGACTAAATAGCTTAAAGTCTAGTTTTGCCTGTGAGTAGAAGCCAGTTTTGCAGGCTTGACATTGCTGCACTCCAGGCCAATGCGGGCCACGTACATTGTCCCTGGAAACTGCAAATTGCTTCCATGCCACTTTTATCCACCTCCGACTCCCGTTTAACAAGAAACCGGCTCCTTGCACAATAGCAGAGCAGTGGAGGCTCTCTGTCCCAGGGGAGCAGAGCTGACAGGCCACAATGAATCCAGGGGTCGGCCCATGGGGACACACGCCGTCCCCCTCCAGCACCGTACTATCAGCGAGGCGTCCTGCTCACAAACAGCGGGAGGGAGGGGCAATTCATCACCAGAGTCGTACCGGGGCATAAACAGTGGGCCGGACAGCAGAGTGAGCAAATGAGACAGAATAAACGGATTAATTATCGGATGTCTGGGCTGCAAGAATATTGAGTCACGATCCACCCGCCCTCCCCAAAATGAACACCATTACGAAGGCAATTATAGGACCTGCTTTTATTTTGCTTCTGAGACAGGCACACATGTTCACAAGTCTCCCGGCACCTCCTATAGAATGGAGCATTTCCACACGGCGCCCCCTGTAGGAAACGCTGCTCCATCTCACCTTTGAATAAAGACACGAAGCAGTCCACTGGAGGTCCACGGCAAACAACGAGAAATAAAAGGTGTAAACTTACAGTCCATGTAATTTTTTTTTAACCTCATTATACATTGATATGGTTGCTTTAGCAGGATTTTAGAGCTGACGGAATTAGCACGGTACAGTAGTGTGCAACATTTTCACTCTGCAGCTGGCGAAATACTGCACATTAAATAAGTCATTAACAAACTGCAGTTATGTGTTCATCCACAGTCTCTCCGAGCAGCAGCTCATTGGACAGTTCCTCGCCTGACTACAGCTTTTGACACTTTTCTTTTCCCCACCCCCAAAAAGGAAAAAAGAAAATCTCACGTACATATATAATATCCACAGTTAGGTCTAAAGATTCACTACAGCTTTTTTTTTAGTGCATTTAACAGGCAATAAGTGTGTAAAAAGCTGGCGGAAGCTTCGAGGACACAGGACAACAGCCAAAACAAGCAGCGTATTTGGTCTAAGAAAGGTCACCTTAGTCCGCACTTCAGCAAGGAGGAATGGGCCCACAGGCTTGAAGGTCAAGGATGTCTGTGGAGCTGAAGATCAGCCTTCACCGTGGCCACGACGGCTTCAAAATAATGCTTAACATGCCTGGTTCAAGCAGGCTTTCACCGTTACAGTGCAATTTTCTAGCCCGTGGAAGCTTTGTGAATTTATAGGTGCCCTACTCCTGGCTCTATTTAAGGATATACAACACAGAATGTTCCAGAAACCTGGTCTTCAGTTCATAAGAACTGAGTCAACCCATGTCCCATTTTTATCCTTCCTAGTTTTCCCCATTACGCCCCAAAAAATGAGATATTGAACAACTTTGGGACAAAAATGCCCTATATCTTCCATTTAACAGACAGTAATTTTATTATAAATAGCTATAGTTTTAATGCTTTTAGTATCCCATTTATAAATGGGCAGATGTTTCAAGCCATGCTTTGTGATTTATTTATAATTCTTTTTACTAAAACACATGTAATTCTTAAAGACTATGGATGGTCATAAATATGCCATAAATATGTCAGATCATTAGTTAAATGAAACACAGAGGGGCACTCTCAGATTAACAGTAAATATACACACCTACAAATAGGTCTCGATGGACCTGAACTAATTGTGTCGCTACTTTGTTCTGGGGTGAGAATGGCCTTCATCACTCCCTAAATGTTAGTGCCTCTTAACAGTGTCATTATAAATAGACAACAAAAGTTGATTTGGTAGAGAAGCATCTAATTAGTGTGTAATATGATACATGTTGAGCCTGAAACATCTAGGACGACCAAAGGAAGCCCTGGAGGCCACTGGTGTATTTTGACCTCCAGTACACCTGGGGGCACTCTCACCTTTTCACTAGACCAGTTCTGCGTGCTATTGCTAAGAGGCATTTTCATTTAACCACCTCAGGTGTCAAAGGTAGAGACTGAACTGAGAAGATTGGAATTGAATGGAATGGAGTTTCATAGTTTATCTTACAACTTCACTTCTATATAATTTGTTTTTTTTTTTAATGTGTTTTAGTGTTTTTGTCTGATGTAACTGTACTGTTTGTTTGCCATCGGACTTATGAACTCACCAGTGACTGTTCATCCACTCCAGGGCCAACACTCATACTTAGGACTCACACACTTACACCTAAAGATTCCCAGGGCTGTGGTGTATCCTTGCGTTTAGTGTTACATGTTAGGAGAACCTGTATATATCGCTACCCCAGACTTATGCCCACCAAGGCCCACATGTGTCATAGGTGCACGGAAAACTGAGCAACGCACAGCGCGGTAATTAGGATCGTTCCTCCATGCTCAGTTTGACAGGCATGGTAAAACGGAAGTGTGACAGCGGTTGTGCGCTAAACAGGATCAGGTGAGCAGGAACACAACTCTGGAGCGGCTCTGAAACCGAATGGAAGACAGCAGAGACTCAGGCATAAAAGATGAGTTCTGGGATCTGTCCGCCTTGCACGCCCGTCCCATTGGTGCTCTCCGAGGAACACTGGAACTGGAAGGTCACCTTCCCGCACTGGACTTCCGTCATACCCTCCTGGCCGAAATAGCTAAGCTCATTGCCGTCCAGGATGACACTGGCCGTGTAGAACGTGTCTGGCTCAATCTGCACCGGATACTCGAACCACACAGGGAAGGTGTTGCTGGAGCCGTCCGAGAAATACTTGCTCAGGTTCTGACCCAGTACAACTCCCTGGCGCTTGAGTTCGATCTTGGCACTGTACTCCGCTGACCCGCAGCTGGAGCCGTAGAGACCGAAGCCAGCGATGAAGATGCGCTTGTCGACTGCAAACTGGATGCTGTCACAGCGTCCACGGTAACGCCATTGGTTGCTCCGGTAGGCACAGGACTGGAAGCGGTGGCAGCGCTGAGGCACCAGACCTGTCCTGGGTTGGCTGGCGAACTGCAGGTCTGGCTTCTTGGCTGCCGTGTACCAGAGGAAAATGTCATTGGTCTCAGTGAGGGTGAGCACACCAGACTGGGCGGCACCATTGGCAAAGTCGTCCAGGGCCATGGTGGGAATGCGAATCAGGTAGACGGCCTTGCCCAGGACTTTGCGTTTGTTGTCGATGGAGAGCGCCAGCTCCTGCCGTTGGCATTCAGCCTCAGCCCAATTCATTGCCGCCTCAAATACCACCATCTCCTTGGCGTTGAGAGTCTCCCGCTTGAGGATGCTCTCCAGTGTCTTGCAGTCGATGTCGCAGAAGCCCTCAGACTTGAGTGCCAGCTCAGCTTGTGCATCGATGACTTCCCAACAGCGTTGTGTCAGGTCAGGCTCCTCGAACAGGCAGCTTTGCGACAGCAGCACACACGCGTTCTTGGCGCTCAGGCTAGTTTCCAGGAAGTTGACGCAAGCCCGCGCCAAGTGGGGCACGATGTATTTCTTGGCCGCGTATAGGGTGGCCAGGACTGTGTCGGCACTCAGGTCGATCTCATCGCAGTAGATGTACCTACGGAAGAGGAACACAGACCACAAACAGACCTCAGTCATCTAACATCCCCGGTACCAATGACTTTCTTAGCTACCTAAATGTCAATACATATTTTAGCCCTCGTAGGATTGCCTCAATTTCATCCCTGGGAGTTACGAGACACCAGGTCAGGAAAACAAAAACAAACTAAACAGCTCTTCTTGTGCCTATTTAAAGACCACCCCCAGCAGGGTATGCACAGATGTAACACGAGTACAACCAAGAATGTAAAGTGAAAAAAATAAGTTAAAGCTGAGGAAAAAAATTAACATATTAAAGCAGAGCATTAAACTGGCTGTAAAAGATAAACAAAAACGATCATTTTAAAAATTACTGATATTCAAATTATTTTCTGTAAATAAATATTTTTTCAATTACCATATGAATATGCTAATCTTCTGAAAGGTTACAACATGCAGAACTCTTTGGCGACCTCTGGAACAGGATCACGAGATGCCATTTAAGGATGAATTACTCAGTGTAAGCACAAGTACAACCCTCCTTGTGGACATTATTTAGCAGAGAGAGGGCTTCCACCCACAAGCACATGGGACTGGGACCTCTTCAGCCGCCACCGTTACCCCCTTTCCGTCTTTGTCTCCGCGTCATCATGCACGGTGCGTCCGACATCCCGGATCCCGGACAAAAACGGGGGAAAAAATCCCAAAGTGGTTTTCACAGCAGAACAGAAAGCCCTCTGTTTGTTAACTCTGAGTGTGCTCACATGTTCCTCCCACTCACTGGCCCTTGTTTCCACAAAGACCATGGGAAATCAGAAGAGCTTCAAAGCTGCCCCTGCCCATCAGCGCTAAAGGGCATGGGGCTCTTAGAAAGGCTCCTGAGCTCTCACGACAAAGAAGGCTCTCAATAATAATAATAATAATAATAATAATTATAATAATGATAATAATAATGATAAATGGGAAAAATGAATAATTTTGCCCACGCGCATCAGAGAAGTGCCATGTTTTATTTTCTCACATAATGCATAAATTCTTGAAAGGCCTGAATTCTGACGTGTGTCATGCAGTACATTCTCAGACTGAACTGATGTGGCATTTTGGGGAAAAAACATTAACTATAACAACATTAACTATAGGGTGGAAATTCATAGCTGTACTTTCCAGAAAAGGTATTACTCAGCTGGAGAGTACAGTGGATTTAAAAGATCCACCTCAGTTCATGCTGCATTTAGACAACAATGAAAGAGTCATCAGTTAAATGAGAGCTTTACTTCAGCAAGGCGAGAAAGGCAGCCGGCTCCACGTCGGGGATCCGGATCTCATCGTCACCCTCGGCCAGCTCCCCGTAAAACATGGCATGGAACACGGAGCTACCCACGGCCAGAACGTACTGCGTGGGAGAGAGAGAGAGGAAAAGAGAGGGAAACCGCTAATGAGTGGGTCACATGACAAGGGAGGGCATGGACTTTTTTTTTTAAGCCCTGTTGTTTTAGTGCATGCAGCAGTCACACAGTCACTTGCATGAAGACGTGGCTGGGGAACAATTACAATGATCGCCCCCCGCCCCCCCCAACCCCCTCAAAACCACAGGTACCATTATCCACGCTCACACACTCATGACCCCACCCTACTGTCTGGTCATGAACCTCATTGATTCTGCGCAGTGGCTTATCTCTGGCTTTTTTTGCCACAACTTCCCCATATTGCTGCTTTTCACTCCTCTACCGCCACAGTGGACACACATACAGTCCATTGCTACAGAGGGGATGGGGGGGGGGGGGAGCAGCTCAGCACAAAGGGTGATGCTGGATGCAGAACTGGTGACCATATTTGCAGGAGATGTTAAACTGTTATTCAGCAGCTGAGGCTATATCAGTTCTGTCTGTTTGGCTGCCATGGATCTGAGCTAAATCCGGCGTTTCCTCCTGCGGTTTTACTAAATCTGGTCGTTACTTCCATCCCACTTCCAAAGGCCCCGCTGGAGCGCACCTAGTGCACGCACAGCTGGTATAATTATTGTCGTAACTGTCGCCCAGGGGAACGAGGCGCTGGGGCTGTTTCCGGGTGTCACGGTTTAGCTGGACTAAAATAGTAATAAAAATAGATTTAAAAAAACTTGGGCAGAGATGAATTTCTTTCCCCAACAGTCTGCAGTTTGAAACTGTAAAGAGCAGATGAGTGATTAGTGAATGTGATGGAAAGTTCAGCCTTTCATTGACCCTGTCTTTGACCATTCATAAAGACGGCAGGTCGTTACCCAGCCGGTGAAACGGTGACTGAGACAAACTCAAGACTGAGATTGGGGTCAAACGGTACCAGGGACGACTGGGGGTTATGGGCTCTGCCTAGGGGCCCAGATCACTCTGCTGACCCGGGGATTTAAACCGACGACCTTCTGATGACTGACAGAGTGTCCTAACCTGCTGGGATACAAACTGCAGCACCAGTAAGAGCAGTATGAACCTGAACAGCCAAAAATAAAAATATTAAAACAGCAAACAGGATGCAAGGTGAGTCAGCTGCTGAAGTACTCTGTTTTTTTGGGGGGAGGCGCAAGTATGTTTTTTTCTTTCTCTGCATTGCACACACAATAGATCCCGAATGCTGCGGTCTGCTCCATATCACAAAACTGAAACAGGAAATGAGCTGCAAATGAAAGCAAGCTTGGGGTGGGATCCCAACCACACCACGTCTGTGCCTTAAAATTTAAGTAGGAAACTAATGTTTTCCGGAAATGCACTGAGTGGGATGGAAGAAAATAGAAAAATAAGCATTCCATCCATGGGGTAGCATTCCGAACCAGGGATGAGCCACAGCGGATATCAGTCACCAGGTGACAGGCAGATTCCCGGACCTCAGGTTTCAGTCTGCAGCCCTGGTGGTGAGCGGGTTGTGGCAGATTGGATAAGAATTGAACTCCTCTGCTGTGAATGGGTTCAGCCTTAAATTTGACGTTATCCTTTTTAGAGCAAAGCTTATCAATCACTTGTCATGCTCACAGGGATCCCTACACTCCCTTCATGAGTTCATACCAAAGCATGGTTATGACAAATATAAGGGGATTCTGTACCGCTGCAGACCAGTAGATGGCAAAGTAGTTAAGGGTAAAACAGAAACCCAAACACGGAAGATGTTTCTCTAGTTCTCAACGAGGTACTGAAACTGAATTTTGTCAATAAATATATAACCGTATAAAACACACCTTTAAGGGCTCTAAACACAACAGCGTCCTGTGATCAGCGCAGGACTCAACAGGTGAGTGGAGCCTCTCTCATTGTCCTGATCGCCACGGCAACGTAACCCATGCCAGAAACAGGTGAGATTCAGTACTGCAGCAAAGTCACGCAGAGCCCAATGCTGAGATCGCAGCGGGGAAGTTGGGGGTCCCATGGGGGACGTGGCACAGCATTCGTTTCGACCCCCCCCCCCCCATTCAGCCCCAAGCTCCATTTCCTCGCATAACTGAGAAAAACTACCACAAGATGGGAACGTGCAGGATTTGATTAGCATTACATGCTGTAATGAGGCAGATAATTTATACAGCAATGCACAGGGCACCCAACAATGAGATATTTATTCTGCCCCCCCCGCCTATAAACGTGATCCATCCTCAGCCGTCTCCACTCACCCTGTGCCCAGGCAGTCTCTGCGTCCCCCCGGTGGGGCCCACCACGAAGTGCACGTCTGCCATCAGCTCGTTGTTGAACATCACGGCGTTCCTGCAAACCAAGAGCAAAAGGGCCGAGTCAGGCCAGGTGGCCGGGGGGCATCGGGGGGGCCCTTCTGAACGTGCTGGGGGTGTTCAGCGGCTCCTCAAACATCACAACATCCCTGACACAGACGCAAACGTCCAATTGCCCAAGAAGCCTGCAAATCTGTGCAAAAAACTTCTAAGCAGAATTTAAAATATTTGGAATTTTTCCCCTCTTCTACAAACTGTAATTTAAGTTTCTCTCCCACTCAAATTTAAAATACAGGTTTCTTCGACAAAATCAAGGACATAAAACAGCAGATCCAGCCCCCCAGCCCACCCCCAACCTCGAACAAGGCAGTGCACAATCAGGGTTTAAAACTAGCACACCTTTGGCCTGTTTGCCAAACATGAAATCAGCCCATCGGACAAACAGTAGTAGCCCTTGAATGGATCCTTGATTAACTTTCAACTTTCCTTCCCTGCTTCACAGTCTATCCCCCCCC
>JAODJW010000062.1:5731410-5796033 GCA_026777045.1 Hyperopisus bebe | reverse complement strand
GCACGCACAGGGCTGCAGCTGGAGATTTTGGACCCCATATCATATTGGTCCCCTGACCCAGACCAATCCAACTATGCTACATTTCCTCCCCTTTATGACACCTCTTTGTTTGTATGTCTCAAAGGAGAGCGGGATAGGATATGTGAAAAGCCTTCCACTGTACTTGTACTTGTGCAAATGGCAAATAAAGCACTGCTTCTTAGTTTTACATATCTGTCATTGGACATTATCCAATCTTTGGAGGACTCAATATTTCGTGATATAATGTTGGTAAACTAAGCCGTTAATTATGCAGTGTAGGGGGGGGGGGGTGTAACAGTTTTAAGGGTTTTGGGGATCTGTGTCGTTCATCAGGATGGGGAGGCAGAGTCCTGCCTGCATCGGTGTGCCCGGCGACTCGTCGTCCATTATCGTGCCTAAGCGATTCCGTAAATGGTCTTTCGGTTACACGTGACTCACCAGGCCGCTGCTTGCTGAGACTTGGCTCAGTGGCTCTAACTTCAGCCTCTGTTTCCCCAGGCAAAGGCGCGGCGCGTCGCCAGGCGATGTCAACTCCCCACAGGCGGCCGCTGGGGCGCAACGAGGGCGATTCATCATCCGTGTTCGCCGTGAAAAATCTCTCTCCACATAAAATCTAAGGAGCCCACTTGGGAGAACACACGGTGTTCTGCTTAAGCCTTCATATTAGTGTTTTTGGAAGCATTTCGACACGGTTAAAATTCATCCATATTTATTTACATATATTTTGACTAAACCAAATTTTCCATGTTTGGGTTTTGTTCCCTTTTTGTTATTTACCATAGGTGTGGTGATCAAGGATAATGTTGGTTAATTATGATCAATATACATATATAGTACATTACATAGCACATTAGCAGTATTTGACAGTAGTGTAATTCCTGATGGCACCAGTGGATGGCAGTAGCATCATAGTTTTCGATGGCAGACAATTCTTTCTCCCGGAAAAAGTATACAGAAAGAGACACAAGGAATCAGAAGCATCATCACTAATTGGCATGAGGTCAAATCACAAATACCCACGGGGCTTTCACAAGTATTTACTGCCTCTACTTAGTGCAAGATTTACAGATTTAACAGGCTTAGGACGCCTCTGCCTCATTCATCCCTGCAGCCACTTAAGCCCCAGAGAATGAAATCGGAAGCTATGGGGATTTCTTCACCGCTTTCTTTCCAGAACGCAACACGGAGACTTAAAGAGGTCAAAAGGCTTCGAGTGGATGATGGAAGTAGCCAGGATGGGAACGGGACATGGTGCAGATGGTCTGGGCCAAACTAGCGGAAGGGTTTGGGTGGTCAGCGTGATCTTGGAACAGCTTGTCTCGTTCCTGGCCCAGCGCCTCAGCACGTTCTCCAACATCTCCTCACCAAACAGATGAGAGTTTGGGGTTAACAACAGAACAGGTCGGCATAGTTTTCTCACAGTAAATTGCTGAGTAGCACTGATGCCACAGTCATGTTTTGCTTGTTGTTGTTAATTCCTCCGAGATGAATGCCTGGTAGATAGGAGTGCCGTAAGTGCAGGTATTTTGTGGGATTGCTCTCAGGTTTGATCTTACCGTTCAGTGTGTGGGAAACTCGCTACCTCTCTGCAATGTTCAGAGACCGCACTTTCTGGAGAACGTGGCCTGACTTGCTCATAAACTCATCTGAGTCTCACCAGTATTCTATGTTTGACAGGCAATATCCATAAAAAACTATTAAAACTATAGGCTTGACATCCCTGGAACATCTCACACAACCACTTTATCCAAGTAAAATTCGCTGTATATCTTAGTAGAAAGGCTGACTAATTGGGGCGGATGTCACTGTTGACTCACACCTCCAAAGCTGGGGGGTTTAAATTGCTGTAATGGACCTGCATCCTGTCCAGGGTGCATCCCAGCCTAGTGCCATATTTTCCATAGGACAGGCTTGCGCGACCACAATCAGGATAAGTGGTTTGGTGATAGATAGATGACTCACTAAATGAAATAGGGAAGAGACATGCGTTACACAAAAGTTATGTGTCTAGAGTGAAACAATGGACAGAGATCATGGCCGAAATACAGTGATGAAGGAGTGTCAATGTCTCTCTTGCGTTTTAAACACTTCTAGACAGAAATTCAGTCACCATATGTTGCCAGTATCTATAGATGCCAATTACATCTCTGTGGATGTGCTCCTTCAAATGAGGCCTGCATTAAGCAGTCATTAAGCAGTCATTAACCAGTCACCTAGCCAGCAACAATATTGAAACTCACTAGAGTGTCATTCTCAGAGGAGTTCAATATTGTTTCAGACTAATAGGTAATAATAATAATAATAGTAATAATACACTACATGACAATAATACTTACGCAGTAATAGTACAAGTAACTTCATATAGTACTATACTGTACTGTACATCGAACCAATGAACCGCTGAAGCCACGCAATGTTTTCATGAGCGTTAGAAAGTACTGCATTTGTTATCATGTTATAACCTCAAAAATTTGAATACAGTAGGCTTTATGGCAGCCCATTCATAAGTATGAGGTGTCTGCAAGTTGGACATTCTTAACCGGGGATTGCCTGTATTGTATCCAAGGTTTAAAAGATTTTGGATAAAAATTCTTGGGACGATTTTAGACGTGGACAAACGTTATCGGCCTCTTTGGGTGCTAAAACCCCAGCGTAGCTTTAAATGGAGGCCTGTAAGCAGTAAAAAGTGTCCGACAGTGGTGAGGAGCACCCAGGGCCCATTCCAGGCCTGGTCTCCTTATCTCATTGCTGTGTGAACAGATACAGGGACCCCTGAGATACAACAGATGTGTAGGTATATAGGGTGAAACACAACCCAAGAAAAGAAGGGGATTATGGTGGTTTTTACCTCAGTTATGTCTGTTAACCATTAGACTGTTTGCACTTTGCTTCGATTTTTCTTTGGAGCTTTGTGGAACTGATTTGGACCAGCACAGACCATTAATGTCTTCCTTTCTGACAAAAGAGAATTAGGACGTTAAAGCTGACTTTGATATCTTGCTACAGACCGCACCACATGAAGGTGCAACACGAAGGTACATCTGCAATATCAAATCCACGGCTGAGTTTTGCTGTTGTACTCGTGCAATGCTGTGTCGTTGCCATCCTGGAATTTGAACAGGCACATACATCTGCAATCATGCAATATGCATGATGTGTTTATTACTGCTTAATATTCACCACAAAAAAGCTGCGGAAACTGTAGGCATTGAGGTACCAAAGAAACCATGACCCGCAGCTCTGGTATCGGTGTCACCTGGTTGCAGAACACAATGAGTCCTTGGTGGAAGATAGGCCTCCTTCTGGGGATGGTGACTCATCTCGCACCTTGCATAAGAGCTAATGGGATAGGATCATGTCTCGAGAGGTATCCCTGTCTCTCGCAAGATCGGCCATATACTGAGCATGCCCAGAAGCAGGCGGCCTGGGGCCACGGTCCGCTGCGTCACGGAGGTGAGCATCCCTCATCCCCACGTCAGCTCACGACAGCAACACGACTCCCCGCTCGTCAATGCCGTCTGACTGAGCTGGATTCTCGGCCGCTCTGGCAAACTGGGAGTGGAAAATAAAGGACAGCTATGACTTACAAACCATGCTATTTCCAGAGGGACGTCTTTGTTCCCCGATCAGATTACTGCATAATTTCCAAAAATGAAGGCCGAACAGAATAGCCCATTGAGACAGGGATGAATTGTTCCAGTTGAAGGCTCTTCAGAGGGAGAGAAATTATGCACTCAGGCTCTGAGACAAAATCTGATGACCCCTTTTTCAAGTGATGGTGCTGCTGAGTCCAGATGGGCCAGATCCTGGCCCGAAATGGGCAAGCCACCACTTAGATGGTTGACTGCAGATCTCCTTGACATATAAAAGCTGCAGTTGTCCTGGGGCTTGTCAGAAACCAACGTTTGAGATTTTTAGCACACCATCAATCATGAAACTATAATTTTATTGTGACTCTTCTGTCTCAGACTAAATTGCAGTTCTTTCAGGTTGATAAACAAGAAATTGGGCAGTTTACTTGTGTTTCAACATGATTTGTTTATCATTTCTATGACCATCTTCATTGCAGATTCTTGGATCTACTGATTTAAAAAGAAATACAAACCAATTTGTAGTGGTCGAAGTAAAAAAAGATCACTAAGCAAAAACTACTAAAATCAAATAAAACAACCCATCTGATTTTTTGAATTTGTGGGAAATTTAAAAACTTCCTAATAGTTTATCCCCCTAAGAATCAGTGAAAAATGACACTAATGGATCCACTTACATCCTTTACAGGAGTGACAGGGCAGACTGGTCAGTAATAATGGCAACTACAACCCAGTTCTGTACATTTCACAACCCAGTGGATCCTCGGTACCTTACATAGCACCATTAGCCAGTAACAAAGAATGGTTCTGGGGAGCAGCAGTCACCGACTCCAAGGAAAACTGGTTCTTGATCTGTTGTCTGAAGATGCATTTTACCCAGTGAAAGATAAGAGAATAGTATGGGTTTCTGGGTTCTAGGATTAATGTATAGCACCAGTAGACTGTCTCCCCACAGCAGAGGTGGACATTATACGTCCAGAAAGTAAAAATCCAGACCAGGATTTTGTTTCATCTAACCAGCTGAGCATCCAGAGTCACAGTCATATAGCACTCAAGTGGTTGGTTGAAACAAAATCCTGGTCTGGATTTTCACTTTCTGGACCAGAAATGTCCACCTCTGTCCCACAGTGATAGGAAATCAGTACGAATAGGGCTGATGGGACAGGACGGGATAAGGGAAGGATGACATGCTCCTCTTCTGCACTGTCCACCACCCTGCTCACCTCCAGCAGCCTGGAGACAGGAGAGGGACAGGCTACGGTGGTTTCCTAGCCCCCCCCCCCCCAGCACATAACCGCTATATGCATGCCGGGGGGGCCACTGGCACATTGCAAATCCCCTGCATGACAAAACACTTCCCTGCAACAGCTGTGCCGTAATGGAGACGCCTTAACTGCCGGGGAAAGTGGGGTGGGGGGGCATAAAGCCTTCAAAAACAACATAAAAATGTCATTGACACAAATAAGACATCGTACACTGTGAATTGTGCGATAAGCTTCCCTTTTATAGTTTTTACCCAAATCGAAATGGTACGGCGGTATTTTTTCTCACCCACTGTGGAAACAGCAGGGGAATCGGTGTCAGACCCAGCTACCAGCTGTACTGTAATGCTCAGAAAGCCCAAAATTGTCTTCTGCTGCGTCTCAAAGGCCTCTCTCGGTTGTAAACAAAAGTCACCTTCGACAGCTCTCTGTGATGTCATCAGCGTGGTAGAATGCGGGGCTGTATCACACGCGGCCCCCAAGTCACCGCCCAGTGCGCCGGAGATTTCAGGGCCTGACCAAATATCGTCCCTGTCCTTCTCTATTCTGCCCTGAGATTTCTTCCCAGAAACAAGTTTAACATTTCACTGTTTTCACGTTATGTTCCCTTATGCCGACTGGTTTCCATGGCAACATGATGAATCCATGTGGGGGGTGGGGGGTGAATAAAAATTGATGCAAAACATAATAGAGAGTGGAGTGGGAGAGACTTCAAAGGCTTCGCTTCGCCGCTGAAGCGGAAAGTCCACGGAAACACAAGGACTCTCAAATGTGTGGGTGCCTGTTTTCAGGAGAGTGCCCCCCACCCCCCCTTGAAGAGGGGTCAGATTCATGATGTGCCTTTCTAGAACCCTCTGGGCCATCTCAAAGCATGTCCCTTTGGACCTCACAGCACTAGGTGGCGGAGCAATGTAATTACAGCAATATCGGATGGCCGTGTTCTAGGCAATGGTGCTGTGCGCACGTATGTAGCATCGCAACGCTTAGAGGGACGAGTTCGGGTTTAAGGCTGGAGGCTTAGCTCTGAATCGAGGCTGCTCGGGTCACGCAGAGCAACGTCAGAAGCAGAGACTGTTTTCCACGCAAGTATTAAATGGGCAACATGGCCGATGTAGGTGGCTTCCTGGTACCTGGACCATGTTTGATGTCTCTCACTTGTTGCTGGGCTGGAGATACTAATTCTCTGTCTGGGCCGCCACCTGCTGCCCGGTAAAGCTGTTCTCCCCAGCCTTGCTCTGCTGCTCCTGCGATTGGCCTCCTGAGATGCATCCAGGAGCACGGCCATAAATCCATATCTGGAACTGCGGGACAGAGGGATCTGATTTTTTCCGGACGTAGCCATCAGCTCTCCGAGCCCCCAACCTGGCAATTTACTGGCAGGCCACAAGCAAGCCAACAGAAGTCAAGTCAAGTAACCACAATGCGACACACGAACAGCATTTGACAAGAGGAGGGTTTTTATCAGTGCTTTAAAGTGCAAAACACAGCAGAGCGGGAAGCAGGGGGGAGTGGCCACAAGGGTTTATATGTAAATAAGGTGACAGCAGCAGCATAAAGGGGTAGAAGAAAAATAGCAACTAAAAGTTAACATAAGGATATAATGGCATAATAATAAGTGAAAGCGACCAGTGACAGTGTGGGGGGGAGCAAACCCCTCAATCAGAGAGGGGGGAGCGAGTGAGAGAGCTCCGGAGGCAGACCTTCATCATGCATAGGTGATTTGTGTTTGTCCTGTTCAGGCAGGGAGGGGAAGCACATTAAATAAATGCCTCACTATCAAAGCTATGTAAAAATGTGCTGAACAGCATAAAAATGTATTTCTGGTCTAGCTAGTCGTTCCCTTATGCAGATCATGACTGGAAGTCTGCACACGCTTCCAAACAGTAAGATGAAAGAGAACGGGGACGCCCATAATTCTTCTATAGCACTGGGGGGGGGGGGCTTATGAGCAAAAAATACACAAAAACAAATTATGATGCATATGCTGCCTTATGTTTAGATTCCATCCCAGTTGAAAGTCTGCCTCCCAAAGGATTTTACTTCTTACAGGTCATTTGCTCTTGGACGACGCTGACGGGTCCGTCTGTCTGGGAGTGGTGAGTTTGGGCTGGATTGTAACTCAGTACCGACGTACGAAAACCCTTGGCCACATAGGATAGGGTTGTACATGGGGCAAGAACACACGCAAAGACAAATGGGACCAGGGGACGGAGAAGTCACTGAGCATGTGCAAGCTGGGTAACTGGGAGCGACGTGAGGGGGGGAGGATTGTAATCAATAGTGAAAAGGAGGTCGACCCCAATTTTCAGAGCGTGCTCACAAAGACAGTCACTCTCAGCCAACGTTATGTCATGCAGACGAATGTTTCCGGGCCTGGGTGATGTCACATGTGTGGACTGAGCTGCATTGTTCCCGCGTCAAAGCTGGGACCAGGCGAAGGATTTGACCTGGTTCAGAACAAGCTATGGCCGCCGGTCGTCCATCTCCGTGAAATAGAACGGACTGGGGCTGCATTCCAGAAACAGAACCTCCAGGTTTCCTAACCCACATGACGGCAAGGGAACCAAAGCTGGACTCGAGCGAAACCACCAGCATCTTTGTGCTCTGCTGGCCAGCTCGTGATGGTGGTGGGGGGCTGGTGCTTTACAGCTCACCTCAAGACAGCTGAAGAATGAGAGGGAGGGAAGGGAGAACATTCCAGAAAGTTCTTTTCAAGTGGTGTCCCACAAGCACCCACGATTTGCATGTCCAAAAAAAACACCACACAGCACTCTGCCATCGACTGCATTGCACATGCTCCACAATCCTGAGGAATTTTGGCAATTATGAAATATTTTCTTATTTCCTGTAATCAGGCTCTGGAAGTGCTGCAGGCCCATACACATAGTCCTTCAATGGATAGGCTGCCCCCCCACAACCCACCCCACCCCAAACATCTGGACCTGGTACACATGTCATGCTTAGAGCCTTAGCGTGTTTCCACCTTCACTAAGCTGCCTTATAGCATTACAGCTTCAGCATAATTACAGGTAGTCCTGCATTCCCCCATGCAGTTACATCCAATCGGGCTGGCTCGGCGTAGATATTAATGGGGGCCAGATATCTATGTCCACAGGACATGTCTACTCTAGGCCATAGGCTTCCCATTACAGAAACACATCAGATCTACATTTTCCACTAAAACCTTCAATGACGGAGCAAGTGTGAGAGATGTAGATGGCCTCCATGTGCAAGCCGCAAAGCTGTCACCCTCCCACACAGTACAGATCACTTTCCTCACGCGTGACCTAGAAAGGACAGGATCGTCCTGCGATTTTGCAGTGACTGCGCAACATGCAGATCATACATGTCTACCGCCAGACTCTCCCACTAAAACCCGACAGCTAAATCACTGCAGCGGGAAGCACTTAAGGCCGAATATTCATAATATGTCTCTCATTTGAGGAACTATATGTGTGGAGGAGGCTTGCTGGTGTGGATAGACACAGGATGAGACTGGAGCTGGATGTCGCTATGTGCCTACAACACTGATGAACAGCAGGGGGCAACGTGGTTAAATGTAACCACTGATGGCCTTGTTGCACTAAACAGTCTCCTGAAAATACTCAGCAGGATGTTCACCTACGTTGTGAGTTTTTCGAGGTAGACTTCAAGCCAAGTCTGGAATCCAACATTAAATAAGATGGATGGCCAAGAGTGAGGGAAGAAGGGAGCGGGAGATTGACAGACGGATTGGTGTAGCGCCAGCGGCAATGCGGATGCTGTACCATTCTGTTGTGGTGAAGAGGGAGCTGAGCTGGAAGGCGAACCTCTCAATTTACCAGTCGATCTACATTCCTACCCTCACCTATGGTCATGAACTTTGGGTAATGGCCAAAAGAATGAGATCACGGGTACAAACAGCAGAAACGAGTTTCTTCTGCAGGGTGTCTGGACTCAGCATTAGAGATAGGGTGAGGAGCTCGGACATTCCGGAGGGGCTCAAGGTTGAGCCGCTGCTCCTCTGCATCGAAAAGAGCCAGTTGAGGAGGTTCGGGCATCTATCTGGGATGCCTTCTGGACGGCTCCCTGGGGAGGTATTTGGGGCACGTCCAACTGGGAGAAGGCCTTGTGGCAGACCCAGGACACATTGGAGAGATTATATCTCTCGGCTGGCATGGGGGCACCTCGGTATTCCCCGGATCTGGAGGAGGTGGCTGGGGGGAGGGCGGTCTGGGCATCCCTGCTTAGACTGCTGCCCCCATGATCCAACCCCAGGGAAATGGCAGAAAATGGATGGATGGATGGATGGATAGAATGAATGGAGGGATGGGTGACTAGGTATGCTGAACCTTTTTCATTCAGGGTAGCACCTGACATCAAGTATAGGGCACCACATCTCCGGACCCAGGAATGATTCATCCTTCTCTGCACACAGAACAGCTTTCCTTCCTCAAACTGCCTTTCTTACACAGTGCAATGGGTCTTCAGTTTCTCCATCATGGCCCAGGACCTCTGGATCCATACCAACCGAGCACAGTGTAAACCCTCAACTCTGCTGGGGTAAATAAGGTGAAAGGGACATGTGATTCCATACCTCCGACTGAAGCTGCAGCACAGACTCCAGCTGAACCACCTGTCCACTCAAGTGGACGAGGCAGATCTCCTCTTTAAAGATCTCCCCGTCCAGCTTCATCTTATCCAGAAAGCGCAACTCCACCCTCCTATGTGAAAACCAAACCTAGACAGCCGGGAGAGCTTTGACACAGGGAAGCTTGCAGCTCAAATACTGCCAATGGCTTATACATCACTCAGTTAGACATCAGAAGGAATGTAACACCAGCTTAACTCACACAAAAGATTTAGCTACTACAGTCGAAAGTTACCTCTTACCAACTTGTGTTTTCTTGTTTGAGAAACACGTCCCTGCAGGTATAAATTCTTTTCAAGGTTAACAGATTGTCACAGTATTCTGCTCATCATGCTGTCAAAAGCACATGTACATAAATAATACAGAGCATGTCCAGCTGGTCATAACCTCTGTAAGACAAACGTAAACAAGTCGCCGACCTCAATTGGAGCGGAGGCATACAAGAGTCATGAACAAATTGTTCTGCTTTGTGTGCTGAAATAGCCTACCCAGAAGATAAATGGACAATTAACGATTGATGAATGTCCCCCGTTTGGTCAATGTTATCAATGCTAAAGAGCTATCAACACCATAAAAAAGCCAGATAATTAATCAAAAACTGGGAGACTGTAGCTGAACACTGAGAAGTACTGGGAGACGAAATGGCATCGAAAGGATTTCCTTGCCGGTGAAGTGGCTGCTGAGCTATCGAGTGAGATCTATGTTCTCACGGAGAGATGCAGCTAACAGGCTAGGACAGCAGCTAAAATAGGCCAAACTCTTGTGTTCCTGTTCTCGATAAGGCAGACAAATGGCTACAATGACAACAGTTTCCAGTTCTGGTTGGTAGGTGCTGTGGTACGGACAGTGCAGGGAAGCCAGTGACAGAATAATAAAACCAGCTGATTTATTTACTGTAGACCCTTTATTTCCTGTCAAATAGAGCTTGCTTAAACGTCAGCTGTTGTTGTTTCCACAATAGGCTGGTTTATCCAACAAAAACATTATGAAAGAGGCTATAAACATGATTAATATCCTCCATATTTCATGTGTGCAGACTTGCATTGTATAAACCTTCTAAAGTCTCAACTGTATGAACTTGAGAAACAAGATTTTTTTGTCCCTTTCGAGCAAGATTAAACACAGTGTACAAAGTATGAATTCTGAGCTCTTAATCAGGCACTCCCACAATATCAGGTTATTTGGCAAAGAAGAGGACTGAACAAATGCCAAGAGTTAACAGTCATTACCCTAACAAGCCCCGGAGCTGGTGATCCAGCAAGCGCAGATGTATAAAAGAGAAGACAAGTAAAATGGTCATTGACACACGTCACCTTGAAAATACATCACAATGACCACCTCTGAGGTAAGCACCTGTTTTTGCTGGCCTCGAGGTGACAGAGCTGGTCTTGTAAGACTTGGATACTCAGTTGGGTCTCCTGACATCTGCTTTTAGTGTGTCCCATCTGCTTCTCCAGCTCAGCCAGGCCCTGGTCCTGAGCTGGAGATATGTTTTCCATGTTCTTCAGCTCAGAATGGAAAGAGACTAGGCTTCGGTGAAGCTCCTGGACCTGGGGAGTAGGGATGGATTCAGTGCTAGTCAGTTGGAAAACAGGGAAGAGATAGCTAGGGTTGATGACCTTATAGAGTAACTGGTGAAATAGTGGATAAGGAAGTAGAGGAACTGAAGGTACATTTAAATGGAGATACCTCATTCTTTTACTACATTAAAGGCTTCAACAGAGTCACATGGCAACACAGCAACTTCCAAACATAATCTCTCAGTTTTATTTTAATAGATCAGCACGATCACACCTGCTGAACAATGTCCCGTAGCGATTCCACTTGCTGGGTCAGTTCATGAATCCTGTCTGCATCACTTTGGGAACTGGACAACAAAGCTTGCTGGGTCAGCTGTGGAGTCTCGGCATCCCCAGGCTTATCCTGGGGGCAGAGGTAATGGGTTACTCCCTCAGGAGACGGGCTCTCAATAAACCTGGATCTTTAAATTGAATCACAGGCAAATGAATGATATGCAAGTAACCAAGCAGAACCTGAGTTGAGCGACTTTGTCTTGTTAGGCTACCGTAGTGCTAATCCCTAACCCTAACCCTAAACCTAACCCCTAAAACCTAACCCTGACCCTAACCCTAACCCATAAAACCTAACCCTAACCTAACCCTATTCCCAAGACGGTGAAACTGCACTTGCGCAGAAAGGCTCGATATAACGTCTTGATAGGTAGCACTGGTCAATTGAACAGAACCAAACCTATTATACATCCTATTATACTTTATTTCAATGTGGGTGGGTAATGCACCAACAATAAGGATGTTTCCACCTCATCTGCATGATTCTAAGTAGCAAAGTGGGACAGATGCTGACAGCATGCGAGATGAGGCGGAATAAGAGTCGGTCAACCTCAAATCATCACTTAAAAATAATCACTCATTTATTTATTTTCACGGCAAACAGACCATAGCTGCATTTTTTACCAGCGGGGGCTTTTGATCATCGGAGCTGACCCTCCAACCATATACTTCAAAGAGCTAGGAGACTGCAGGTGGCATGAAACTCAAGCGGGCCACACAGCGGTAAGAAACTTTCCAGCGCACTGGCCATTGTTTTTGTTTTTGTTTACAGTAGGCAGTTCTAATCAATGTGCCATGACATTCACTAAAACAGATTATTTGCTTCAGCTGTGGATTTTGCACATCAAGAATGACTAGAGCCAACCTAAAACAAAGACAACTAGGATACAGAAAATGTGTTGTTCAAGTCTTCTGGGGCAAATATGAAACGAAGATGGAGCTGTGCTGTGCATCGGGATGACTTACGACTTACGAAATCTATGCTTCTGCAGCGAACCCGATGTCTGGATGCTTGGGGATTAACTCCAGTGAATAGAGATGAATCCCAGAGAGCCTCCCCCCAAGCAAATGTTAGGAAGAATGCTGGTAATGCATGGAAACATGTAGATGAAGATGGCAAGTTTTCCTAATAGGCAAAAAGCCTGCATTAAAATGAAGGACAAGAGTAATCATACCTTCTTATAAAGCTGTATCTCCAGCATTCTTTTCTCTGATCCAGTCAGATCTCCAATCTTCTGGTCCATCAAGAAAGCATCTGAAAGCTCTTAAAAGACAAAGAGGGTTTCCCGTTATTCCGAACTGCTCCCTCCAGCAAAGAAGGGATGTGGATCAAGGGGAAGCTAAAGCCACATCTTCCCGAAAGGCCCATCACCTTCCACATTCCTTAGGCCAAATAGCTCCCGGTCCTCGGTCACCCCCAGGATGTCCAAGCAGGAGCCCATGACCTTGCTGACTGTTGTCTCTCTGTGTGTCCTCAGGTGGACCATTTGGCCCGGAGCTGAAAATAAGCATTCAGAACAGGTTTAAGGAGGAGCCCCAAGGTATGATAAGGCCCTTACCTTGTAGACACATGACTGCTCCTAAATCAGTCCTTAGCTGATAGTTTGGTAGCTGTGCTTCTGAAATTAAATTATTACTACATTTAACAGATGCTTTTATCCAAAGCTACATACATTTTTTGATAAAGCTGGAGCATATATGGTTAAGGGCCTCACTCGGGGGCCGAACAGTGACATCATCCTGGGATTCCCCCAGCAATCTTTCGATCACAGCATCCCAACCTGCTAGTCACACACCTCCCTCTACAACTATTAGCTGCTTCTTAAGAAAATAATACCTTATATTGCACCAGTATAGATGGGTAGATGAAGCCTATTGCTTGACCTCCTGTTCTGGTAGCTACACCTTTTATGTATTTACTGCAAAGACAAATTATATACCTCCCATTTTTATCCTTAACACCCATTCCTCTGTATCACTGAAGAGTCTTTATAACCTTTTCTGGAGCTGTCATTCACAGGGAACCCCATCAGATAAATTACATAAATGTCCAAATGACCAAAACAAACAAACATGAATTCTCCTGACCATTTATTGTCAGCTCCACTAGATGAGAATTCCTCTGCCTGTCTAAATTTTGTCCCTTGTCTCTGTGGGAAAAATGAAACATGGACAATTTAAATCAAACAAACATTATGCGAGGGTTTAAGCATGTATTATCCTACTCTTTGCTTGTATTTAATATTGTTTTAGATAGAACTTTCTCAAATACTTTGTGTCACCTGAAAGTAAATGGATGACTGTCACTGAGGTGGCTTCCATAAGGGGAAAACATTTCTTTGCTCATGGAGCCCAAAGCTGCCGTGAACTTCTCCACATTGTGGGGCCCGTAGATATCTGTGTGCGGCAGAAGGCATAAATCTTTCCCATTCACATCATTTAACAGCAACCCTTAAGGAGACCCATAACCAGAGCAAGAAAAAAGGGCAAGAATGTTCGGTTCTAATCCATAGTCAAATCTAAATGATGAATAGTGTGAAATTCCGAGAACTGGCTCTGGGTGCCCATGTTCTCTTCCTGTTACCCAACAGCGAGTCCACAGTCTGCGTGATGGCATCCGAGGGGTGGAGCTCTTGGTAGACAGCCGAGAGCAGCCGCTCCCGGTCTTCCAGAGTTGACACATGAATACGGTCGAGAAGATCCTGGTCAACAGTGGTGATGTGACATCCTTGCAGATTCGCTCCTGAGGAATGCAACATCTACAAATGTCTGTATCTTAAATGTTAAAACAGAAAGAGAGCAATATGAAGTACAAGATTCAAACAAACATTTGCTAGAGAATATAGGAGTGTTGTTAATTGCTTAAGCTTCATAGAAAGGCTAAAGGTAGGCCAAGGATATTTTAAAGGAAACTCACCTGATTTTATTTTTGTATAGCACCCCTCTGAAAATAGTTGCCCCAAAGTACTTAGCAAAGAGCAACAATATAATAATTTGTTTTAAATCTAATGAAAAACAGCATCATAGACAGGCAGCTGTTAATGCTATAAAATTTTAACAGTCTATGTGGAAAAAAGCCAGAGAACGACATAGCACAGGAAACAAAAATTCATGGATTGTTATAGGAGAAAATAAACCATTGGGGGTCCAATTCCGAATGGCTGTTCAACCCCCCCAGGGATTCAAGTTTAAAAAATATGCATAGAAGTTAGTGTAGGGAGTTCGGAGAGGCAAGCATTCGAAAACAAGGTAGGTAGATGAACAGCCCTGCCAGAACGTATGCTAATATTTCCGCTAGCAAATATTCAGGTTTCTGCGTGACTGCACACAGCCCAGATCTGTCACACACCTTCAGCACCTGTGAGTACTCCTCTCCGCTCCTGTGTTTCGATGCCTGCGGCCCCGAAATGGAATGCTATCTGCCATCGGTGAGAACCATCACTGACACATTAGCGCGCCAAGGGATGGCCAAGAGTCACTTTACCTCTAATAAAAGGCTGACAATGGTGCAGGCCGAGGTTGGCAAACCACTGGCACACCTCGTCCGTGTCAAGCTCTGCCAGTGCCTTGGCGCAGCGCCTTCCAGTGTCCTAGAAGGTTTGTCCATGCTTGTTATGGGTCTACACTGAGCTCAAATGCATCATTCATCAGTCATCTTAAACACAATCACTGCTGTGTTCCAGTTCTTTGGTGTTTCTGTTTTGATATATAATTTCAGCAATGCTAACAATAATTCTAGTCTGTCTGGAAGCCCGCATAGAAATTAGATTTCTGGAATACAGACCCAGAATAATTTTGACATGTAAAAGTATCCTTATTATTTTTATTGTCCTCTTGTGGATGCAATTCTGGCAGAGAGGCTGTCTTACCTCTCTTGGGTAATTCCCATTCTGGTCTTTGGGCTGAGAGACGTATGACGCTAAAACAAACAAAGTTCTGACATTGTCAAAACAGCCCGAAAAAGACATAACAGATCTCGGGGAAGTTTACTGCACTAGGTGGCGCTGGTGAGCCATTTGGATTTCGAGGAAGCTAGGTCTGTGTCTGGGTTATCGGGGCAGGGGAGGGTCAGCAGGGAAGATCTGGTGGGGTTAGATTCGCGTCTCCAGCTGTCTATGGATGGGTGCAATGGGACCCCCCAAGCAACAAGAAGCTCATAAATAAGCAGCATAGACACGACTGAAACAACTGGCCTCCCACCAGAGCTGGGGACCCGAACTGAGGTGGGGGGGGCCAAGCACCATGAGCTGAACCTTAACAGTGCTGCTCTGTTGGCTGCTGGTTTTTTTTTTGCCCTGTGTTGCTCTCTCGCCTCCGGTCAGCCAAGCACTCAGAGGATTAAACAATAAACACGAGGCCTCGGAAGTGGGAGGAAAATGTCAAGCCTAAGGTCGAAGGTCGCTTTCCCACAGTACTCCACAGGTTTAAGCTCCCGCTAAGCTGGCTGACCTTTGACCTTAGTGGTCAGAAAGACCCGTCTTTACCTCGGCTGTAGTGTGACATTTAAAATAGTCCTGCAGGTGGTGTGACGGTTAAGAAACCGAATTTGAGGCCAAATGGTACAGTTACAGTACAGTACATATGCTGTTTAACCCCTTAGGAACACCACTTATTATTTTAAAAAAGCATCTTCATTGGATAACCTTTACATTTGCATGATATGCAAAGTACTAATAAAAGTATAATCTAAGCAACTATTTAACCAAGGGTAGTAGTGGTGCTATAACATATTGGCCTAGTTGAGAGATAGCAATTAAAATATCAGGTACCTTTTGTAGAAACAGATAAGAACCAGTTCTGTCATTGCAGCGGGCTCGATTAGGCAAGTTAAGGAGCAACAAATTCTCTTACCAACAGTTATTCGTCGTTGTTTTAGTGATTCATGGCTGATCCTCTCCTTGCTTATAGAGTGGAAGGTGTGACTTCTGGATACAGGATCTCCTAAAGTGCAAGTACTAATCGCTGGCGTCTGCAACACACCGAGAAAGAAACACACTGTCTTGGGTATCGGCAACAAGAAATGAGTCCAGACAAGTAACTCCAGTCATCAATGGCTGGTTAGGACCTTGGTATGTTGACGCTAGGAAGTTGGGTCAACCTAACCCTATGCTCGTACTCACTTTCATTGGAAGTATTTCACAAGGCTGGTCGGCGTCTTTATAGATGATCCCAGCAAAGGGTGCAGTTTCCCAGTGTCCCAAGGTTAAAGGTCAAATCACAGCTCAAGTGACCTTCCCACTTACCCGTAGGTGTGAATGAGCATCTGTCATCTTGGAGCTGACTGGTAGGAGGCAGAGTTGGGCTTTCAGTACCTCATGGCTGCTTACGTCTTTGTTGGTCAAGTCATCTGAATGGGGTTCCGGGTGGGGGGTTGGGGGGAGAAATCAGTCCGTGTCTGGAAGGGTGTGGTGGGAACTTGTGTCTCTACTGCCACGACTCTGGGGCTGACATGAAGCCCATGAAGACTCTTACTGAAAGGGTCACTGAGCTCCGCTCTGGGAAACATAAGCGACCAGCTGCCCCCCAGCATCAATTTGGACCTTGAGCTATCATGGGAAAATATTCAATCTAAACTATGTGTCCAATGGCCTAATCTGGAGGTGCTGGGAGTTTATGAAGTATGGCGCATTTTATTCGTTTTATTCGGGAAAAAAAACATTCCGCCTGAACTCTGTATATCGGTTTAATATGCCCTTAAAAATTCAACAGTACGACATGTGCGATGAAAGCATCTCTCCCAAGACTTGTTTTGCTGGCCTTTCCCATACTTAGGTCATTAAAATACGACACCCAGGAATGTCCCAGACCCAGTAGGTGGCGCTAGACTCTGCAAACACTGCTCTGGATACTTGCCGGACTGGGACCAAACTGGCAACAGCACAGTGTGGTGATCAGAATGTGTTTCCCACACAAAATGTCTCAAAGGTTCTCCTGGAGATCAAGGTGGATATCATTGCTCAGTTTATGTTGGGCTTTTCAGTTTCAGTGCTGAGAGTATCGGTTATTCTCTATATCTATATCTGTGAAGCAGGTTAAAGTCAGTAATTACCATGGCGTGTGGGTGGGAGATGACGTCCCATCCCAAGTAAACAAGGAACTTACTGAAACGCTGGGTAGTGCTCTAAAACTCATAAACCATGACAACCCAGCATGCAGTTCAACCTAAAGCACTACATCAAGGAATGTCAGAGTCATTGCGGTGTGCACGTACGTATGCTCAGAAGTTGGGAGCGAGGGAAAGGAGCTGGGGAAAAAAACAAAACAAAAGGCAGCTTTCAGCTTGTTTGCTAAACAGAATTTCGCATCACTAATGCAGCACATGGTTTGCATTTTCGGGGCCCGGTTTCTGAAAGGCTCGTTTGACATCATGAGGAATCCATCGAGTCAGGATCAGATAAGGTTTAATTTGTTTAACCGTGTCAGCTGCGAAAAGAGAGAAAAGAGAGCGTCCATGATGGAAGAGGGGCACCGACCGGGCCTTCAGTACCCAACTGCAGTCCTTGGGTTTGTGAGGGACGTCTGCCAGACAGGCCCACCCGCACCCAACAGACCCCCCGCACGCTCGCTGGATGAACGATACCTCACGTACATCATAATTCTCTGTGCTATTCTGATTTCCGGGGGGGGGGGGTCACATGGAGTCCCGCTTCTCTAAACACTGGCTAAATCATGTCCACATGTTCATCATGCAACAAGACCACAAGCTTCATAGCGCATCACTCCGGGCCCATACAGCTGATTATGTTATTGCACTGGATGCAATGCCATCTGCTCAGATAGCAGCTCTGAGCCAAAGGTCCGTTCAGAACCTGACAGGGATGACCTGGCATTTTTGACGCTCGAGGGATATGGTTCGGAATCTCAATTTATTATCTTTGCTCGTCACGGTTGTTCCATTTTCACTGTGAAGGTTACATCCATAGATAACATAACGCCCGTTCCACATCCTTCAGTTGTGTTTCCTGTGTCTTATGATGCAATATTCCATCTATTTTCTACAAATAGTACTGCATTTACTACTTGAAATTGTATAAATAGATTCATCGATTGCTTTCTTTTTATATCCTTCCGTTGTGGCTCAGTGAGTTATGGGGTTGCCTCAGTTCCGTCAGCATTGGGAATTCCTGCACTCACTGAGGGTGTGAAATTTGCATGATCTTCCAAAGCTGTGAAGGTTTCCATAATGCGAATCAGTGTCTCTTAATCACCTATCGTGATCGCCTGTCCTGCAATGGACAGACAAAATAACCTGGGCACCCCCTCAATCATGCACCTTGAGGTAGACGCCAAGGCCGCAGTGACCCTGTACTAGATAAAAACTGGATTATGTCCTTCTCATTCATTTCTTTAGTTCTAGACAGAAAGAAACACTTGGATTATAGGGTTAATATGCACAGGTGTCTCTCTACAAGGCCATGTATGGATATGAATTTACTGCCTCTGGAACTCGAGCCCAGGACATTGGCTGCAGATAACCTTTTCGTCTAAACCAGCTGGCCCAAAAAACACACAGCTTTCCAAGTGTGGACCCGAGTCATTTTTCCCTGCCACCGAAAGAGACGGGACCAGGAAAAGTGTCTGGGAAACAAGAAAGACTTGGCAAGGACACCTGCTCTGCTGTAGTCGTGCCCAGGAGACTGGGAGGTTTTTTTTGGAGGGGGGGGGGGGTCCTTTCTCCCTGACAGCATGAGAAAACTGGCCGGTGGTGACAGGCACAGGCCTATGATTGATTATGTAGTGAGATCCTGCATACAAGGTGCCCGCCCAAAACAATCAACCCCTGATCTTTGTAAACACAAGCGATGAAAGTAAAAAACTCTCCAAACATGGATTTTCATCCACATAGACTAAAACAACGTGCATACTGATCTTGCTCAGCGTTCAATACCTAGGAAGGATACAATTACAGGGAGGTGCACCAAAAGTCTTACTGTGAAAGAGACCTTGGGCACTTGGGCACATGCCAGGGGGCACCACGTCCTTGGGGGGCATCAAGCAGAGCGACCCCCCATGAGTCACCCCCAGTCCCATTCATGAATGTCTTTTAACAAGTTAATACATTTGAATATCTAATATATATAATACCATTGTATATTGTTCTTTTAATAAGGCACTCACCAAAAGGCCTATGTAATGTTTTCCCTATGTTGGATTTCTGAATTTCATGTCCTACCAATCAACTTTTCTTGATACCATGTGTGCTATTACCCAGGGGCATTTAATGCTCTTAATCCGGCCCTGGACCTGCATATGAAAGAAAAACACCAACGCATCTGTCATCCTCCTGCACACAAAAAGATACAATGACTGCCAGTGTTTTGCAGAGATCCGTTCCAGGAGCATCTACACTGGATGACATCGGTGAGAATTGTGAATCATTTAAACACGTCAATAATGTGGCTGGGCTCGTCATTCCAGGATCACTCTGGAGCCTTGCAGTGACATTCTTTCGGTGGCTATCCAGGCTCAATGCATTTTCCTTACAGTGGTCGTCTAGCACATGATATATGGGGAAATCATTTTCCCAGGGTTGACAGACTTTTGCCAAGTGACGTGTGTTTTGTAACACGGTCTCAAAGCCTTTCCCCTTATTTTCTTCCTATTTTCCCACCCTCTTGACCTCACTGCATGGAGTCATTTCAGACTTTTGCCAAAAGTCATACTTTCTAACTCTTCTTAAATCAACAGGTACAACATTGTGTTTACATACAAATATTTAAATTTTCTGTTATGCAACATATCTGATTCTAACATATGAACATATGCCAGTTCCATGGCTAAACATGTTCAAAACAGATGTGCAGTAATCATTTACAGGAATGACTGCATGCAGGAAAACAGTCTATATATATAAAATCCATATGTATATATATACACACAATATGTATACAGTATACAGTACACATGTTTGTATATATATCAGTGTGCTTTCCTTTTTGTATACCTGTAAGACATACAAGATATGCTGTATATTTCTATCCAGTTATTTATCAGACATAGTTGAACAGAAACTTACCCAAATCCTGCTCTGTAAACCTTAACAGGTTAATTCCTGCATTGAAGCTGGCTGTGAAAAAGATGTATAAAAAAATGGCCTGCCGTCAGAAATACTCACACACATCAGATCAAAGCAACACACAATTGAGAATTCACATGTTGAACATGTGACACCTTTTCTGCCAGGACCGCAAATCACATGACCTGAAAAGGGGAGGGGCTTACACTTCTTGGGGTACTGAGGCAGGAGAGCCACCTTGAAGGCACTGTGCTGGAAGAAATGCAAATTTGGCCTCTCTGCAGCTTCCTCATTGGATGAGGTATCATCTCTGCTGATTTTGGCTTCATCCACCATGGTGGATGCTGATGGATACCCCCTAAACTCTCCACCCTCTGCACCTTTCACGTCCTGCATACTCTCCAATGCCTCCTTGTCCATCACCTTCTCCTCTTCCTCCTCATGACTCTCCCGGTCTCTCTCGCCCAGGCCTCCTGCATAGTCTATGCACTCTCTGCCCAATGAGGGCGATTCCTCCGAATTGAGATCAAAGAATTGATCATTGATGACAGCCGAAGGCGTTGGAGGGATGAGGTTGATGACGGGTCGTAGAAGGAAAGCTCCAGGTCCACACCCAGGTGGCTCCTCATCCAGCCCTGCCTCATCTGCCACTTCCTCCTTTACTTCATTGGCCTTCTCACTGGCCACACTGCTCTGACATCGTTGAAGGACCATGGAGGACAGGGGTTCCACCTTCCTCTTCATCCGGGCCCCACAGCGGGAAGACACTGAGCTTCCCGAGCGGCCCAGCGGCCTCCCCTCTTCGGCACCGCCCTCCTCCTCCTCCAGGATGAAGCTGGGATTGTCTGATCCCAGGTCCTCCACAATGATCTGCACGTTCTCCTTGGACCTGGATCCCAACGCGCTGGCTGCAGTGGGATGGGGGTTCTTCTCAGAGGGCTGATGGTGGGCACAGCACAACAGGCCACACAGAAGGTGCCCACTGCACCCCCAAGATCGTCGCCGACGTAGGTGCTGTCCTTCTAATTCTTTGGGCATGGTTGACCACCTACTCTTCATTTACGGATTGTTTCACTTCGTCCAGGTCTTGGTGGTCAACATGCACTGATGTGAGTCTGACAAGCCCCGGGTCTGCTGCCAAATAAACAACCACACAAGACACTCCAGTCCTATTCGGGTCTTCTGATTGGACACAAAGCCCTCAACCAAGCATCATCAGCTAAACTGGTTGCTTAGCGGTAAAGAGAAAGAAAAAAAAACGAATTGCAGGCTGAATACTTGAAATGTAGACAGGCTTTGTTTAACGTCTTTCATATGCAAAACTGACCTCTTTTTTAATTTGCTGATCTCCAGGATCATATTTCAAGCAACAGCAGAGAAACACAGATAACAGGGAAACTTGAAGTAGCAGTAACAAATTAGCCCAGGGAGAAATTCTTTGTGTATATATATGTATATATAAATTTTTATTCTGTTTCATTCTTTTCAGTAATTTTGCTCTATGTATTTGAAGGTGGTAGTCATGTTTTCATGTTGCCTAATTGGCACAAGTAACAGTGGATAATTAAACAGTAATGACTGATATTGCCTGAAAGTATTTAGGATTGTACAATATGGATGGGAGAAAACAATCTTTTGTTCTGTTGTAGAAGAGGTCTTGACAGGCATGCAGCAACCTTAGGCTATGAGGAATTCACCCCACTAAATAAACATCTGGGCTGTAGCAACTTATATCTACAGATGGCGCAACAACATGCATCACAAATCCAGACACACTGGAATAGTGTGGAGTGCAAATGCAACAGAAAGGCATGAAATCTGTAAACAACTGGACACTTCCTCGAGGACAGAGGGTGGAAGTCTGTTCTTGGCCTTAACATAGTGTGCATCTGTTTCACATGGACAGTTAAAAAAAAAGGAAATTGATAAAAGGTCTCCACAACTGTTATCGGAAATTTGGTATTTTCACATGGGGCCCTAAATAGCAAGTACAGCATAAGCCAGGTTTAATATATCCTGTCCACAACATGCCAGATGTGGGGGATGTGCGCGCTAATGCTAACGTAGCCCCTCACTGGCCCATCAAAACTGGGAATGCTAGCACTAATGCTAATAGCTAACAGCTAGCACTTAGGTCGATGGCCTTTAGGGACTTGTTTGTGTGTGTTGGGGGCAGGGGGATGCTAATGTAATTTGCAGCCCAACTTGATCCCATCATAACCAGGAAATGAGAGCTCTTAACCCAGTAGCTCTGGCCCTGTTGATAGCTGCAAGAGAGCCATGGCATTATGGGATGCACAAAAATCCCCACACCTGTAATTACCTTCACTTCACACAGTTATGCAGGTAGCCAAGCCAACTGATCACACACACTCTTGATTTTGCTGCTGTTAACCTCTTTGCTGAAGCATGGGATAAGCTTTGGAAAGTGGTTGGGCTCATGATTGCTAGACACAAAACCTTCAGTCCCTGACTACAAGCAAGCTTTGTTACGCCACTAGGAATCTCTAAACCAGACCTTATAGCTAAAAACTATGCTGCAAATTGTTTACAAGCTCAGCCAATGACTATACGATTTGCAGAGATTTACCCAATTAAAGGGCTTGTTTTTTTTCCTTGCGGCTGTTTACCTGGTTCAATCCCTCCCGAGAACCGGGCCCGGCTGCTGTCCCACCGCTCGAGCGCCGATAGCCGTTTTTGTCACATTTATATTCATCTGGAAAAACGACAAGAAAAATGTACCCAAATGGCTCAGTGGGTGATCCTAGCGGATTGTTAAACTCGCTAATGAATCCAGCAGGGTCTGAAATTCGGATACGGTTGTGAGGCTCTTTGAGTCCCATGTGAACCATCAGCAAGTACTTATTTATTAAGATATATGCCACTACACTTAAGTGTCAAATACAAAAAAAAAAAACCCAGCCAAGCATAGAGAACTGGGAGTGGAGATGATACCGGATAACACAAAACGCAAAGGAGCAGAACAGAAAACGGGAAATCTAAGTGGCAGGAGCCCGAAGCAGTGGCAGTGCCAGCGTGAGCGATTTCAGCGGGCGCTCAGGGAGAAGCGTGGCCGCGTTCCCAGGATCTCTCCACAGGCAGCACTCCCTGGAACATGCCGGTTGGCCTGCTGATACACGACGGCAGCCTTCTTCACCGTGGAGTTGCTCCAACTGCGGGTACGACACCGATGGGTCATGGGGGACCCACGATATGGGTTTTCCCAACGGGCAGCTTTCTTTCAGATAAATTGCAGTTATGTGGCCATTTTCCATGCAATTCTACCTTTTTGGATCAGTGTGTGTCTCTCTGCCTGTAACTTAGCCAGTAGTGGGATTCGAATTAGCAACCCAATATCATGCCATTCAGCATTTATTTAAGGAATAACTGCTGCTAGGCCTGTTTCTGCAAGTAGGTCTGATATTATCCTTTAGTTGAAGCACAGTACTGGTTCTAAAAGGTACCATTCATGGTTTCATATATGGGGCTATGAAAGCCACCTGCACTCTTACTGTAAAATCACTGTAGAGACTGGTAGACCCAGGCGTCACCACGACAGCTTTGAGACGAGACAGCTTCAGTTGACTTGGGGCCTGTAGTATTTTCAGCCCTTAACAGGACTGCACACAAACAGCAAGCACCACTCTGACACACTGGGGGCCCCTAGGCAACTGCCTATTCTGGCCTTGATAGCGGTGAACGTGACTCCCCAGGAGGCTAAAACATGAACTCAAAGGAAGAACCCAACCTGGATCTGTATATTCATCCCTGCTTTAAATGACATTGCCTGGGGCAGGTTAACGTCTGCGGCCCTGGCAAACATCAGGGCCCCGTCCTGCCACAGAAAGGCTCGTTAAGTCGGCAACATCAGAGTCTCCACGCTAATGTCAGCCTACAGCCCCCAGATAAGCTAATCCACCTCTAGATAGCACTGCACCCCTTAACATCTCCTTAGGCCTGGTCTGAGAACCGCCACTGGGAACGACATGTTCTCTGGACTCAGTTAACTCCATCCACTGCCCTACGCATCCTTCTGAGCAAACAGATTCAGAAATGTCCTGGAGGCCCACCGAGGGAGGGGTGTGGTGGTGTTTCAGTGCTTCAGACTCCAGCAGGATATGTCTGAGCAGCTCCTTCTGCATTAATGATAACTGCTGTTAAGTACAGCTGACTTCCAGGGCTGTCCAGACCTATCTGTTTACATTCTGTGGTAAAAGAGCAACCTTTTAAACATCATAAAAAAACGCTAATCTATGACAGATGGTGTGGCATTGTTAATCTCAGTCTAGATGATTATTTATGTCATAGAAGACCTTTATCAAAACAAGACAAATCCTTCATAAGTATTAATTTACCCTACTATTTATATTTCACGAAAGAAGAAACTACTTTAAAATATCTTTCCAGAGAATCTGAGAAAACATGGTGTAGTTCCATTGTTCTCCACTGGGTGTCACTGGTGAGCTAGTGCCTCACGCAGGAGTGATTTCGGATTTTGGGCATCGCGTTTCTTAGAAAGCTACAAGCAGAACCACACAAGTGCTCTGGATTTGCAGCTTGTAGAAAGTGGGCTTCTATGAAATCTTGATCTGATTACTGCAGGAATATCAATTTCAATATAATCCTTTAACACGAAATTTAAATATATGCTTACTCAAGCGGTGAAAATCCCCGCTGGGAGTTTTGACAAAGATTAGGTTTGGACATCTGATGCCCTTCATTCCTCGTTCCTTTACAAACTACAATCCTGCACACTTTCCCTTGAGTGGGGACAGCCCCCCCAAGCCATCTAAATATGTCCTTCAAGGTTTCTGCAATAGAGGTAGCCCATTAAACAGACCATACACATATATGTAGATGATAATATCAGGGATAAAGGTTGTCTCAGCTGTATTTGGTAAAGGATGTGATCTTAGCAGGAGGTGTGGTTCATTGAGACCAGACCATAAGTGGTAGATCTTTGATGAACAAACACTGGACAGCCTCAGTCCTGCTGCTGGGTCCGGTTGTAAGGTGTGTTCTCATCTGTGTGTGTGTGTGTGTGTGTGGGGTGTGTATACTTGCCACTAGAGGGCGCGTCTGAAGTTCCATCTGTGGTTTCAGATGCCAAGCCAAGAGGCCAAGCTCTCCAAAAAGGAGAAAAGGAGGGCCGCAGTGCAAGGAGACTTAAGTAAGCATTTCGCAGTTTGAAACATATTGAACATTTCCTGCGACGGCCGTGTTTCCTGCGGCAAGCCTGAGCTCCACAGGTACACAGAAGACCTCGCTAACCTTGCACTTCCTTCCATGAATTTCATGGCACACCCCCCCCCCCAGGCCAGAAAACAGCCTCGGCCTGGCTTGCGGTCTAATTTTGCAGATGACCCCAGGTTTTACTTCTGTCGGATGATGAAAAGAGGGGATGGTGTAGTTTAAAAAAAAAAAAAAAAAAAAAAAAAAAAAAAAAAAGTGCAATTCCTTCAGGCGATGTGAGAGAGGTCAACATCACAGCCGGGGCAATTCACCCAGCCAACAGCCTGTGTCTGGCCATGCGTCACAGATAAATTACTGCCCCATCCCAACTGAGAAGACCGAGCTCGACCTCTTGACCCCCCTCGAACCTCTGACACATGCCTAATTGGCAATGCTGAGTACACAGAGGGACTCTGGGAACTTAATTACACATTATAACTTCTCATACTTATTAAGTAATGTTAGCCATTAATGTTTAAAGTGTGGGGGGGGGACACGTATTAACCTTTTGGTTATTTATCTTCTTATAGACAAGTAATTGGAGAATGTGCCCCAGCCAGTAACCGATTATCATTAACCAAATAAATGACTTAGCCCCCCCCCCCCTCCCCCCACAACAACAACCTCCTCTATCCTTACCACTACCACCACCAAAAACAGTAGTGGTGATTGAAAGGCAGAGGCATTAAATTACTGGGGAAAGAAGACACAGGCTGTGTAAAATCCATCGCCTTTGCATTTCCCAGAGCTTAACATGACTCCTGATGGCATTTGCATCCTATTATTGGGAAATGCCGGATGTGTTTCAGGGTCTGGTACTTTGTCTTCCGATCAGGCCGATTCAGTACAGCTCCCTTAACGTCACGTCAATTCCTGCACTCAGTGAAAGACATATAAATAATACAATCATAGGATAACCATTAAAATCAACCAGCCACAGAAGCAGATAATGACAGCTAATCAGGTATATTACATTGGCCATTTCCTTTGGAGTGTGGTGAGGAGATGGGAGTTTTAACGTGCATGACCGTCCACAGATCCATACACCATTGAATTCATTATAGTCCCATAGACCTCCATTTGCATCATGTGGTCCAAGTCACTGAAAACTAAACAAACCCAGACAAACATTTGCAGGTCCCCCTGGTGCCCGACACACTATATCTTGGGAAAAGTGGTTCAGCGGAGGAATGAGGCCGGTGACCTTTGCCCTTTCAGGGACCTTTTCCTTCCAAGCACTGTCGCCTCTCTTCCTAATCAATTACCTCTGGCGGTCAGGAGACCACCAAAGATTAGCAGCCCAGGAAAAGAAAAGTTCCGCCCACTGCTTTGATCAAAATATTATTTTAAGAGCAGGAGACATAGAATTCGGCCCTCAGTTTTATAAGTAACCAATCATCTGGGAAGATTTTTTTTCACAGAGCGAGGGAAGATGTTTGGCTCTGGAAGGGTAATTGGTTTTTGTTTCCAGGATTCCAAGGCTGCAGTCATGCTTTCCTAGGTTATCAATGAGGTGCCTCAAATAGGGTTCAGTGTCTTCATAAGCTGAGGAACAGGGTCTGCATGACCGGCTGCATGGAGAGTCCATCCCATCTTGTCTGGGCATGGAGTGAGGCTGGGGAACGCTGGGAGAAGCCTCTTCCAATACAGTGATGGGGTTACAGCAGAAGCAGCCTGCCAGGCTTTCAGATCCAAGAGGGAACTGCACACATCCTGCTGTGGCACCTGCAGGGTGGAAAGGTGCTTTACCCAAACACTCTACTAATAATCTAATCAACTAATTAGAGGACTTCCTGTTTTATTTATGGAGGTCCTTCAGAGGCCCAGCCATAAAGGAAAGGATTCAAGCAAGCTATTTTGGGCAACAATTTTGCCTGATAAACACGAGGGGAAAAAACTGCAGCTAAGGTCTAGAATTAAAAATGTGCCATGAGATGACGATGTGGGGGGGAGGGGGGGCAGGTTTCCTGTGCGAGCTTCTGCCCCCCACAGAAGCTACTTGGCCTACTTTCGCACACGCTCGGAGTCACAGTCGTGTCCAGGAAGCAGACGCGCTGAGAGCATAGTAGCTGCACACAAACAAGCTTTTTTTTTCCCAGCTCCCTTTGAAGTTGGGGAATAAGTTACTGGACTTTTTTTTTTTTTTTTTTTTAATGAGCAACTGCGCCATTCCCACGCCCAGCCTGGCTAAAACTCAACCAAACCGTTTGTCTTAAAAGGGCTTCCTCAGCTTGTGGGACCTGAACAGGGAGTACGGCGCGGCCGAAAAAGACACTTCGGGTTAATTTGATGACTTAAGCTCTCGGCTACCCATGTTTATCCGTTTATAGAGTTTTAAAAAGAATTTAAAAAAAAGGAAAAGCCAGCCCTAGTCACCAACATCAGTGCTGTGTGGCCTTTAATTCACCCAGTTTGGTGGACTTTCTGTGAGGAACGCAAGCACAGAGTCGGTCACGAAGGAGGAGAGAGGAATGGGGGGGGCATTTACAATGGGTGGGTTCAGCGGCTTTCGGCTGCATCTAGGCTCTCGGTCCCCTGACGCACGCTAATGACGGCATTACAAGTACTGCTACAGACCAACGACTTGAAGCTGAGGGATGAAAAAATGCAACTTTCCTTGTTGGTGGTAGCTTGGGCAATTTTGGCGCCTGCCGCTTGAAAGGTTTCCCATGGGAACCTTGTTCAGCGCCGACCGAAGCAGCTCGATGCGGATTCTGGGTTAGCGGTGATTTTTTTTTTTTTTTTTTTAAGCTTTGGGTTCAAGTCTTACAAACATCTTAAAATGCATCTCTCAACCATAGCCAGATAAAAATAGAAGAGCGGTTCTGATGTCGAAACTTAAAGAGACAGAGAAGGGGATGGTGATGAAGAGAGAGACAGTTGATAAGGTCCTTCTTTGATATTTAAAGTGACAGAACTCGTTAGTACTCATTATGTGGCCAAAAGGGGCGTGCCGAGATATGGAAATGCAAAGGCGATTTGTCAGCATTTTTGATTGACACTGCATTTGCAGGCCCCAACCTCTGCCTCTGCCTGTAAATGTGGCAAAGCACCAACCAGATCTCATAAATCATGCATTCCTTCATGGAGCACGTGCCAATAGCAGGTGCCTGTTTATAGTGTCTCACAGCCTTTCCAGCTGAAATGCAACATTCAGGACACAGAAAACCTGGCATCACATGCAGGATGTCCCATGCCCTCTCTGCGACCCTGCATAGGAGCAGCAGTTAGGAGAAAATACCCATGGATGTATGTCGCAGAAAATGTCACACTGTCAGATGATGCAATTTCTTGACACACTTCTATACAGTGCCTTTAGGTCTAGCTGGCCAACAAGTAATGTAGGGAAAATAAACAATAAAAGAATGACCAAATAAACAATTTCATGGAACAAAAAGCAGTTCTATTCAAGTTCCAGCAACGCTTCCATGAGAATCTGCATGATGAATGTCTTCATTACCTGGAAGTGTGGGAAAACATCCATCGACCACTACTGTATTGCTGCATCTATCTACTACTTGATGTATTCTGTCTGCTTGTTGTGACTATTTATCTATGACACTTACTTTGTTCTGTGTTATTGAATACTGTTTACATCTTTGGGTTTTGAAAAGCTGCACAAAGCTAGTGTATTATTATTATTATTATTATTATTATTATTATTATTATTATTATTATTATTATTATTATTATTATTAAAGAGCTCAGGAAAGACAGAATTGCAGGGAGTGCTGTATCTGCATTGAGCGTGTAATTGCACCAGTTATCTTCCCATCTGCAGTTATTGTCCAGATGTCCAGACAGGCACTGCCTCCCAGACCGCAGTTACTGACAGTAGGGCCTATTACTCATGGTAGACGTCACTGCAACTCTAAGGCCATCCAGTGGACATGGCAGTGAGAATGAGAACTGTGCCTGTCCGTAGCCGTACGGCATTGAGCTGGACTGGTGGATCACGGGCATTCAACATAGTTGGGGGGAGGTGTTTAAATCCCCCCCCCCCCAGGCATTGCAGGGTATTAGAACTGTCACAAAGGGGTTTAAATGCGTGGCCATCAGACCCGCTGGCATGCAAACAATGCAGCAGTCCCTTAAAAGGCCCTTAATGATGCCCCGCGATGGAGCCCCATTCAGATCTGGGCAAATGAATTGTTACAAGCCGTGAAAGGGCAGATTACGGCTGATCAATGGCCGTCAAACGTGGCAAGGAGCATGCCGGGCGACAGCCAGGCCCTCGGTGGATCACGAGCAGCTGGCGGATCGGGATGGTCCCTTTCTAAAGGGGAGGAGGGACAGGGGACAGCCTCCATTGTTCCTCGGTCCCAATCCCAGAGTCACTAAAGTCTCATCTGCGGCCATAGCTCACATAACGACTTTGATGCAGTCCCCCAGCACGGGGAATTACAGCGATTTAATAGAGTGTGCTGGACAATCACTGGCTCGTATTGATCTGTGGGAGCAAGGGCAGATGGGGAGGAATAGTGTGAGGTCAAGGCAGGAGAATAGAATGTTAATCAGGGTTGGCCCTATGGTATCCACCCCGTGGGGACGTGACACAGCCTACCTCAAACCCAAAGTTATTTAAGACTCAGTTCCCCCATTCATGCAGGTTCTGGTGTCCAGATGGTTACAATCTGTAAGGACTTTTCAGGACCATGACTATTATGTTGGCATCTATTCTTCTTGTCAAATTCGCCATACATACATGAGCCTGTCGATCGGACGTCGGCATTGTGTGCGCAGTGGGTGGGGGCGGTGCCCCACATGTCAACAGCTCTTGGGCTTTGTGGAGACAAAAAGTAATGGGAGCCCATGAATTGGAATAAGGAGACGGAGGAAGCTCTGCTCCCCTGGGGGAGGCAGTTTTCTCTGGTGATCAGGGGTGAGTATTTCAGGTCTACAGAGTAAAAGTCCAGACCAAGATCATTTCAACCAATCAGCTGAATACTCTGTGACTGTGACTCTTTATGCTCATGGTCACCTACCGTACAAAGGGACTTTCAAACACTGGGTTTCTATGATTATCTGCCTGTCACCCGGGCTGTCCTGAAGTCTTGAGACCCCTGCAGCAGTGCTGCCCTCACCCTGTTTCTGTGGACCGGGTCAAAAGCAGAGGACCACCGGAAGACCAGCCATGCATCACCGCGAGCTGCTGCAGCTACAGCAGTCTGCCATACATGAGCCACCAAACTGCAAATGCTAGGACTTGAGAGCACACCCACCCCCAAGTGCCATGTGGCCGATCAGCTGGAAAACGCATAACGGCCTGCCGTTGGTTACCCAGGCAACCTCTGAGTGACCTCAGCTATTCCACACAACAGCGTCGCTACAATGATGAGGCTGGCATCCAAATACGGGGTTATCGTCTCTTAACGTGCCCCCGCTCGAACGTCAAGGAGTCCGGCTAATTGGACGTTACGACAGCCTCAAAGCAGTCTTGTGAAACCCGCACAGTGATTCACACCCAAGTTGGAGCAGAGCACAGCGATTATGGCACCGTGAAGGGCGGTGCCACTATTGGCCGGCTCGGCTCTGGAGGCGGGGCTTCGTGTGATGACATCGTAGATCAGTCGGTTTTGGGGGGTGGAGCAGCTTGAGAGCTGATGCAAGATGAAGGCCACCCGCCCACCTGAGGGATATGGTAACCGTGGCGAAGAAAGTGCCAATCACCTTCATGGGAACACTGTGGGCAGAAGGGACGCCCAACCTGTTCACAGTTGTCTGTGGTGTAGATGCCTAGATATATAAGGCTAAAATGCAGGTCATCTCAGGTCCTGCTTGACTCCGAACTGCAAGTCTCAACTATAGAAGAGAATAGAAAAGTGATACTTCATTCATTCCCATGAAGAAATAGTCTTTTCATCTCTTTTGCTCTCCATGAGACACACAGACACATATATAACTCAGGGTCAGCTGGCTCAAAGCTATTAGGGCAACTGGGGGTTAAGGGCTTTGCTTCTGGGCCCAAATGCGGCACGAGTCAACCTTTCCCAGTGCAGGATCCAGTAATCAGCAAATAAACCGAGCCAGGACTCTGAGGAACAAAGGACAAAGCCAACGACCAGGCCGAGCCTGGCACTGGAGGAGGCTAAGGCGCGGTCCGGCCTGGCCGGTCTGACAAGGCCTGCTTGGGAACTGCTCCTGTGGAGCCGGGCACCACAAAAATCCTTGGCCATCGCAAATCGCCAACTCAAGGCAGAACGTGCACGTCTATCACTGGATAAGCGGCAGCCTTAACTGAGGCCTGGATGATACACCTGCAGTCTGCATGTCTTTGAGTCCATTCCCGTTACGCCCACACACGCACACCCACACAAACACACACGCCCACCAAACCTCTCAGTGCCCAAGAGACTTCCTCTTACAGTGGAGAAAACACTGTATGAGGAAACTTAAACCTCACTAAGTGCTCAATTAGCGGGGGGGCGGGGGGGGGGCAAAAGCAGCCAATTTCCTGGACTGAATGTGCTATAAATGGCTATCCAAATGTCCAGGAATCCACTTGACCGTCTTGGAGTTTTTATGCCCAGACTGTAATCAAAGAGCCAGACGATACAGAGCGTGCAGTTATTTCTGTGCCACGTCGACCCGGAAACCACTTCCCTTCTTGCATTGTCTCCACTTTATGTATAAAACCTGTTTTGATCCCCAGATGCAGACCTGGGGCATGGAGGTGTTTTTTTCAGAACTAGATGCCGAAAAGTGAGGGCCGCCCCCCCAGCAGGAACTTAGTCTACTGGAGTAATGAGATATCCCAGTCAAAGCCCTGTGAATGCACACCTCAGGAACCATCAGCAACATCACTGGGATTTCAACACACATTCAGGGTTTGTAATTAACATCTTTTCATTAGTGGTTGGACCAATTCTGGGGAATATAATTGTATGGCATAATAGAAACACATCCAAAATATGAATGATCTAACTACTATATCGCTTTAAATTGCTGACAGGAGTAGGACCTTGACCAGGTAGGCACCAGGACCCAGGGGAAGGAGCTTACGAGAGCTGTTGTGATCCATTTCCGCTTCCTGTATAGGTGTTTCCAGTGCATACTTGGCACGGACCACCGCAGAGCGCCGGACGCGCGTGTCACTGGAGGTCACCAGCTCGCCTTGACCTGGGCCGTAACACGATAGCCCTGATTCCTCCTTCAAACACACCACCCCGAAACATCTGCCATCATCTCCACGCCCACACTGCCAAATACTGAAACATGTTAGGAACCAGCTGTTTATGCTTCCCCTGCTCCCCCAGCTGGTCCCAGCTCGTTTTCGTGCTGCGGGGCAAGGTGTCTCACATTCAGCTCCCAGATCCAGTTGCACCAGAACCAGCCGAGGGTCATTGGGCTGGTCAGTCCACGGTGTGCTCCTGCCTGGACCCGCACATTGCTAACTTGGGCTGGGGCTTCCATGAAATGGCCAGATCACTGGTATGACCCCTCAAAAGATTTCCAAATGGCAATCCATGGTGACTTGAGATTACGTCATGGAAGAGCAACTTCTGGAGAACACAGGTCATGCCGATCACTAGGCATTCCAGGAAGCTTGATAGTGCATCATTAACTACCCACAATAAACATGTTCAAACAGAGATGCAAAATACCCCCATGGACTGCACCCCCTCCCTGACATTTATAGACAGAGAATTATAATTTTGTTCCGATGCCCAGTTGCAACATGCAGTGAGCGGGTCACGGGGGGAGCAATCAGCGCGGGATCTGAAACCAGTCTCTGCATCACACATAACATCAACGCCCCCTCAATTGCATTCAAGGTGCTGATATCATCCCTCTCTGGGCTGTCATGTTCCACCCCCCCCTGCTTTTCTCTGCTGTGATTTGCTGAACCCACAAGCTAATATGAAGAGCAACTTTCCAAATCTCACCCAGCAGATTTCTTTGTCATTTTTGAGAAGACATTTTGTGAGCCGTTTTTGAGATGAGTCAAGCTTCTTCATGACGCCATTGCACTGGGAACGAAAACTCACTCAGTCCTCAAGTAATCAAACGAAGCGCCTAAAACTCATAGCGATCTTCTCAAAACCTTTTCCACGAGAATCTTAATGAAAAACCCAACAGAAGAATGACAACGGGCAGCAAACATCAGACAGCAGTGACTCGGCTTCTTAAAGTGCCGCAGCCCGTGTGACACAACAGGACTCTACAGTGACAGCTGACAACTGTGGGGACAGTAAATACACACCACCCATAGCCCAAAAAAGGCATCGATTGCCCGTGTGGCTGCGAGTCCCTGACAATCCCTGACATCCACAGACCCGTAGCATTGTCCTGGCAGTCAGACAGGAAGTTTTTACTGTGTATCCCTAAGAGCAGGGGGCCAGTGTGCAGTGCAGACATATCTTTGTGCTTGTGTGCTGTGCAACAAAGAGTGAACAAAACCCACCCCCCACTCAACTGTCAGTCCAATTAGCCGCCGGATAGATCAAAAACCTTTGGCTTTTTCCCCTTTACTCCCTTGCTTCCTTTGGCCTACCATTATGCGTAACCCCCCCAAGACTGGTGCCTGAGGACATGTTACATGCTGCGCTGAATTTAGACACATGTCACATGCATGGGCAGCCAGACTCAAACCTGCAACGTCAACGCTAATCCTTCCTGCGCATTTATAGCCTGAGCCTGATCCAAGGCAGGAAATCCCTTCCGATGCGACCAGATAATATCCCTGCCTCTGGGCAGAACTCGCATTCACTCTCTTTGTCCTGATGTCAGGTCACGGGGCTCCCAATGCGTGGAGACTCAGGGATAGGGCGTCGGTCTGTCTCTTCACGCATTCCCGTGCAGACAGCGTCACGTTTTGGACTCAGAAAACATCCCATGCTATTGAGTCTTCCCTTCGTCCCGCTTCCAAAGGCCCCGTTCCAGGTTGAGGCTGGGGAAAAAAAAATTGAGCTGACAGCAGCAGGCCAAAACGGCATGTAAACAGAGGAATGCTGTTTACAACACGTGGCGTTCTGATGCACAAATAAACGACCGGGAGTGGAGCAGGCGACACCAACATGGCCGCCCAGTGAGGCTGGCACTGGGAGCGGAGACAGCGACACCAACATGGCCGCCCGACGAGGCTGGCACTGGAGGCCACAGCTGTGCGAGCACTGCTGGGTGTGCAGGAACACAATTCATTATCACTCGTAAATTACGGTGACACTTAATTTTTGTTTTTTTTTCTCGTCATTGTGGTGTGCAAATGGGACGCTTCCCCTCTGGATTTCTGGCTCCAGCTGTGGTCAGGGGATGGGATATTTGTCGTAGCTTCCACCCTGCAGTATCTTCGCCGTGCAGAAAATACAATCGGCTAAAAAAGAGAAAAAAGAGAACACAGATGAGGGCGGATTAATACATATAGCTTAGGCCTGCGGCAAACAAAAGTGCCCTGTCCCCACCCCACCTCAGGAAAAATGAAATGGTTAGATAAATCGGCAGGTAATGCTTTACATTAACTGCACCTTCGTAATGCCTTTATAATGCATTTGCAGAATATTCAGTGCACTTTCATAATTCATTCATAGAACATTCATAAGCTGCATGCAAATATACCATAATACCCTAACATACCTTAGCAGCTCTAATATACATTAATAACAAATATTATATGACAATAACAAATGTTATAATTGTACAATATTTGTTATTAGTGTATATAAAAGTTGTTAAGGTATATTAGGATAAGGTTCATGCTGCTTATGAATGTTCTATGAATGTATAATCAATGCATTATAAATGTTCTATGAATGCATTATGAATGTTCTATGAATGTATAATCAATGCATTATGAATGTTCTATGAATGCATTGTGAAGGTGCAGTTAATGTAAAGCGTTACCAATCAGTGACACACGAGGGTCCACGGCGATGTCAACCTAGAGCCCCCAAACCCGTTGATCCGTCCCCGAACACAGAAATGGCTTCTCGTGTAAACACAGGCGCGTGTCCATGCCACAATTCTCCATGAAAGCTGCGAGAAAAAAATCATTTGTGCAAATTTCTGAACCAAGTATGAAGAAGATCACATTCTGATTATTTCGCTACATGAGTGTCATTTCCTGTTGTGCTCAATGGAAGAGACGGGGACAAAGGGACAGGGGATGAGGTCACCTCAGAAATGCATGGTGGGCGGTGTGTGGCTCAGCGTGTTCAGCCTCTGAGCCTCTGATCAGAAGGTCAGCAGTATAAATCCCATACTTGATGTAATAGTGACTTCTCTGTTAGGCCCTCAACTCTCTGAAATCCTTCAGGGGTGGTGGGAAAAATGGCTGAACCTGCGCTTGACCCCCACGCTTTACTCTCCACTGCATTCGTGTGTCTCAAAGGTGTACAAGATGGGGTATGTAAAGGAAAGCATTCCAATGTACTCATACAAATGGCAAATAAAGCGTCAATTCAGAGATGCAGATATATCTATCTGTTCCTCCACAGCCTCCTCTCGCCACATCATCTTATAATATCACATGCAGGACTCCACGCAACAAACGTCAGGCCCAATCCGCTTTCCACTGGATTTGCATTGCCACTGTAAGGCGGATTCACCCGACCGACGCAGGGGAACTCTCTCATCTGTAATCACTCCACGCACTAGAACCACGATCTAGGTCTCACCTGCAATAAAAAGACGAAGATCTAGGTCAGTACTGTCGATAATCACATTAACTTTTCTTGCCCCCTTGGGAAATTTATCCTACAGTTTTCATATCCTTAGAGCTCAGATGAATCAGCAGTACTCATCATAATGATGATATTCCGATTAACCCTTGCACGTCTGGTTCTTTAATCCGCCTGCAGAACTCCTGTGTACGGAAATTCTGGGAAACACAAAACCCCATGCGGGACTTTTCCATGAGGCTACTACACCTTCCTCAAATCACTCTCTCCCACTGAGCCACCACTAACATCACAAACACCAGGACCAGAACTCAGTGGAACAACAGAAGAATCTTATTATAGAATAAAGATCTGCCTTGTACTGTAGGTTAATCTCAGGGCTCGTGCCACATCGGTTTGACCTAAATGCCTTCATAATCACAAAGGGCACACGTTTCCTTCAGCAAGTGTCCCTACAATATTTATTTGTTTTAATTTAATCTTTAAAGACAGTGCATTGACCATGATTAGAAAACTCATTCTATTCTGGGCCAAAATGACATTAATCTGGTCTGAGTTTATATAGAGGATGTACTGTAAACAGAACATATATAAGCAAATATAAAGTCGCAAGGGAAATCTTAGTTTAGCTGGAATTCCCATATCATGTGAAAAATAACCACACATTTGTACTCGGGTGGGAACAGATTCAGTTTATCATTAAAAGATGTCAAAAGTGAGATGAGCGTGAGGGATTTGTGGACTGCTAGAGCTGACTAGATGATGACCGTTCAAGGAGGACATACCCATGCACAAGCACAATGCCATGCACACAAGACACACATGCGGATGTGCAAATGCATGCATGCATGCATGCGCCAATAAGCCTTTCCTGGTGATCTCTGCAAAAATATTCCTCATCCCAGGCACAGGAACGCGAAGTGTTAACAGTAATCACTTCCAATGTATTCCAGAAAAATTCCACTGATACTGACTTTTTTTTAAGGCTGCAGTAAATTAGTAGAGGGAAGAGGGTAAGGAAAAAATGAAAAACTTCTGTCAGACTGACGAAAGAATTCTGGGTGGGGAAGAAAAGCCTGCAGTACACTTGCAATGCTGAGTCAATGGCCGTGCCAAATATCCTGGTCTGTTTTTATTCCCTCGAGGTATAATCCAGAAAGAAGATTATCTTTTTTTGCATTCATTGGTGAAAAAAAATGGTTTCAGGAGAAACATTTTTCAATGCGCTTGCCTGCTAGTTGGGCAAAAGTAAAGGTAATTTTGAAGGGGTCAGCACTTGGCTACAGAGTGCATGGACAGTAGGAAACAGTAACTCGTCTTGCTTTAGCTAAACAGCAGCATAAATAAACAGCAACACAGACGGGGGAAGAAACACTTAGAAACGGGAGCTACGAACGCTCCCTGTATTATTTAATGTCATTTGTTAGCACCTACTGAATTTGTTTTCCTTACCCACAGCCAGTTTTATGAAGATGGAAAAAAGTACTATTGGGAGACAAAAGACACCAATCAACAAACAACACAGCATTCAGGGGCCCACGCGGGGAGTTCCTCTGCATCCACCGCGACAAACATGCAACGGCAACGCACCAGTCTTTAATGACAAATCCAGAGTTAGCCAGATTGTTTTTCACATGTTATTATCATTAAAGAGTAGCTGTTGCTTTTACATTTCACTTTTCACGTTAAAAATAAGAAGAAAAAAAAAACCTCTCTTTTCAGCATAAAATGAAACATTAAGTCATCAGGCACATGGGTGATTGTCCATTTACCCACAATCCTCCACTCTGGAACCGAAAGCAGATAGATACATGATAAATACATAGAAGAATACATCCCAAACTGACCTTTTTGAGCTATCCGTCCATTCATCCAGCTTCCACCCACTTATTTAGGACCTATTGGTTTTGGATTATATAAACTCACTAGTAAAATTTATTGCTTGAAGCTGTCTTTTACCTTCCTCAAGAGAAGTATGGGGTATCTGATTTTTAACTTATACTTCAATGCATTTTTTTTTACTATCTTCAGTATTTCTTCTACAGTTGTTTTGGAGCAGCAAACAGCAGTAAAACTGAGATTGGAAAACGGAAAATGAATTAAATGTTAGACTACAGACCAGTGGTGGTCAGCAGAAGAAACTGTTGACATTTTAGTTCAGGATGTACTGGAATAATTGGAGCGGTTTCCTCAGGACTCTAAATAATACTTTTTAAAGATCAAACTGGGGCTTCTGTGACGTTTTCTGAACATGAGCATGAACAAAATGTCTTTGTTTTCAGTTAATCTTGTTCTTTCTACAGACACAGCCATGTGTGCTGAAATAGCTCTGCTGGGAGACTATTAGGCTGAAGACCTAAAGGACCCGGGTTCAATTCTGGGTTTCAGCAACTTTGCAGGCTGCTTTCTAAGCGTTTCACACACGTGCATTATATCTCACTGCGAGTTGCACTGGTATTAGTGTGCATGCGACAAATAAAAGCCAAACCAAAAAACAGGAGATCTCAGTACAATTTTCCCTTTCCCCTGGGGGATATGAAGTTCAGCCCTGGATGAGGATTAAACCAGGCCCACAGGCTAACATGATATAACGTTTCAGCACGAACCAATTCACACGCTCTCAGATACGGCGCTCCTGACTGAGGAGCATGCTGATTGACAGAGAGTGAGGTCAAAGGTGACTCGTCTCCCCATTTGCTCGCTGAAGGGCTCGCACATTCGTGAAAGTCTCTAAAGGCGTCCTGGTCTCATTTCCGTCACTCTGTCATCCTGTCGGACGGCGATGAGGGCCAACAAGTGCTAGATGAAGGGTGGAATCAGACAGATTCCCTGTGAACTCAGATGGATGATAAGATCTCAATGCCAACTCACTTTATTAGGGCCACATTATTAAACCATGCATGCTATGAACACACATCCGTCATGTTTCCATAGCAACACTTTTCAGATCAACTACATGCAAAAAGAAAAATGCAACCAGCAGTGTTGCATCAATACAGAAGAATCATAATCCTCTGTAATCCTGAATTCATCTGTTTTGATAAATGATCAGCGGTCTAGATTACGTACTTCTTTGCAGGCAAGTTCAGCTGGGGTCATAACTTTCAGGCAAAAGCAGTAATCTTCTCAAACTGTTAAATAAACCATCGGAACTGATTTTTGTAGCGTACAGCTGTCTGTACAGCATATCATTTTCACAGACTCAGCCATTGGCGACTTACACGAGTCTTACTTTGACACTTTAACTTCCATTCTCACAGCTCAAGTGTCGCACAGGAGGTCCACACTTGGGTCTAAAGCCAGCAACATTTCGGTCACATGGTCAGTTCCTTAGATCTAGGGCCACCTATTGCGCTGACACAATTGCTTCAATGGGAGATGACACCTTGTCAGAAAAACCACCAGTAGAACCATTGACAGGCCTCCAAGTCCTTGTTTACAAAGTGCCTCAGGGGCCATTAAGGTATATAATCACGGCAGCGCGAGTGTATTACGGTGTATAGAGTGCCTGTCACCTGAGGGTCAGGTTTGTGATTGACAGCACAGGTGAACAGGTGATATAAAGCGGTCCTTTTCACTATTCGTGTTTCCCTGTCCTCTGTCCAAGCAGGACAAAGCCATTCATTCACACTGATGTCACATTCACCCATATGGTACGTACGTTCTATTTACACATTTCTCCAAAGCAACCGACAGACCAATCAAGACCTAAGAAGAGTTAATGAACATAATAGCCGACCCTCGATTTTGCAGGAGACATAACACAATGCGTGCAATACAGTGGCACCCGGAAGTGTAACTTAGCAGGAAAGGTAACACAAACCTAGCATCATTTGTGATAATTAGAGCAGTGAGCGCCTGAGGCAGACAGAAGACCAGGGTTCCCAGCCTGTCATAGCAGCACAAAGCTACATGCCTTAACCGGCGACCTCCTCGGAACCGATGGGCAAGACGCCGGCTTTGTCCCCTGCGAGCAGGGAGACGGCGACTGGGAAATGTTGGCACCTCCTGGCACTATACGTCTAGACAGGAAAGTAACATTATGAGCATTTGTGTGCATGTACTGGGGGGAGATTAAGGCATAAGCAACATGGAGATGGGCCATCCAACGTACAGTTGGCTTATTTTAGAACACGACCTCATACTCAGAGCTGACGGTTCCCATTTACACCCGGGTCCATGAAACGGGCAACCATGCGGAATACCAAAAATACGGCAACGACTACACAACAACAAAAAAACTGTCTAATAATGCATCAAGACTCTTTGCCATGCCATGGTTTTGGTAATGGGAACAGAAAAATCTTGAAGCCTCCCTCTAAAGCAGATTGCTGGAGGGCATATGGAGCTATGGAATCACTTTTCCTATCAGAGCATGTCACAGCCCAGGCATAAAAAAAAATCCCTCACATCCAGGGACGTAGGAAAAGTAGGTCATCGTTCGGTAGATAAAAAATCTGCTATTGTTGATGCCCTGTGGGATTTGTTTGGGTTTTGAAAACACAACAAACGCTGGTGTCAAACGTGATGCCATCTGGGAGGCATTGGTGGAAAAAAAATCTCCACCCAGTTGCTACCAATTCACACGTCTAATCTGGATAGATTCTTTCAGGCCGGCGAGAGACCCTCAGCTCATCCGCTTTGATCGGCCGCACGTGTCAATCAACAACAGACTGGGACGCAAAAGGCTGGCCGCTTCCCTGACGGCAACAGACCAGTATGCTACCTCATCTTTAAATATGAAATATCGTAGCATGGCTATTTACAATGGTAGTAATCCTATCGCCCAAAGCCACAATGCCAGCCATTGTTCTCAAACCTGGAAGGAACATTCGGAGAGTATCACTCCAAAATGGCCACTTCGTTCAAATCAATTCGAGAGTTTTTTTATAACTTCCTGTCCTATCAGTCGCTGGGCATGTGTAGTTCCTGTGTTTTTGTACATTTAATGCTTCTGTGACCTGTCTCCATTTCGAGGCGTTCTGTTCCGTTCTCTAATCAAGATCGGGACCCAGAGCAGAGAGTGCTCCACACGGCTGTTGAAAGCATTACGATCAGAAGAAGTAAAATAATCACCTTAGACATCAGGAAACAGAGAGATTTCACAATAGAAACACAATCTAAGCTCATAAAATTAACACTGCATTTCTGAAGGTACACTATAAAAAAAAAAAAATGAAAAAAAGATAAACACAAAATCTACTCCCACCCCAATGTCATAGTCAAACTGGGTCACACTCTTAAATGGCCCGAATACAGGTATATCCCAGATTAAACATACAGGTATTCAGGCTCCCGCCCGGGGGCACCACATCACGCAGAGCAACCCCCCCCCCCCCCCGTCCCATTCATGAATGTCTTTAAACGAGTCAATGCGATTTAATATCTAATATATGTCATATGATTGTATATTATTCTTTTGATATAGCAGTCACGGAAAGGCCTATGTAACGTTTTCCCTGTGTTAGATACATTTCCGAATTCCGTGAGCCACCAATCAGCTTTGCTTATCTCTGATGTGATAATATTTCGGCTGTCTATCTATCTATCTATCTATCTATGATTACAGTATTCCTTACAGTGTCTTTCTACATGTCATAGTCTAGTTTGTTTGTTGTTATTGCAAACCTTGACCAAGGTAACTATGCAAATCCCAGTGTACTTGTACTTCTGAACCTATGCAAATGGAAAAAAATGTTTCAATTCAGCTCAATAAGGTTTAAATGAAAATGACCGGTCACCCCAGAGCAGGGATTCCCATTGCGACAGCAGTTCTGTGGCCTACTATCACTTTGCTGGCTATCAGAAGAGGATGGCAGATGTCAAGGAAGTAGCAGATGTCAGCTCGTATCATTCAAGCACTAGGGCACAGCGAAAGGCTATCAGGTTAGAGAAGGTCTCGGATAAAGGGCAACAAGGAACAGGTAAACAAGCCACACAAGAAGCACAACTAAGGTTACCGAGAATCAGGTAAAGCAGTCAGACACTTCTTAGCATAATTTGATGCCATAAGCTGTGGTTAAAATGTGAGAAAACAAGGACCTGTTGTAATATTAAGTGCTTAATACAAATTATAATGTCATAAATATGGAGAAAAAAACCCCAGAAGTCACGTGACAGACCGACATTCACAGCCAAGTCACAACATGCACTTGGGGACACATTATACGGGAATTCCCAAGACCCACACATGCGGTTTAACACCACAAACACCATTAGGGAAGAGAAGAATGAATATTCACGTGTGTGAATGCGACAGGGCTGCATGCATGTGACGCGATCGCAGCCGTCCAGCTGTCGCTGTAGCTTTTGATCAGTTCACTGCGGGGATTTTCTTTTTCTTTCATTGTCCAATCTTTCCATAACGATTCCTGTGTCGCACTGACAGAAAGCTGATGTTCTTCATTTTTAGGGGCAGCTATAAACAGAAGCGACGAACTTGAGTGTCCTGGTTTGAGGTTTCAAAACAGAGTGGAGGGAGGAAATGAGAAAACGGGCTGCGATCGATGAACACGGTGGATTTAAAGGGTGTTTTATTGAGGGGTGGGTGATGTTCCCCTTGTGTCTCAGTGGCTTGTAAGAGACATCGCATTTCCAGCGCGTCGTGACACCAGCGCAGCTCTGATGGACTCCATCATGCTCTGAAAGCACAAGGCAACATTGTTTCCCCCTCTGCCTGTAATGAGTAACTTGCTATTTATTTTAGGACTGCGGACATTCAGTGAATTCCCATGTGAAATCTGTAATTGCCAGCCCCCCCTCCCCCCATCCATTAAGTCACTGGTGGTTTTGACACTTTCTGTGTGTGTTTGGTTCAACAAATTCCCTCCTTTTATACTCCATCGTTATGGAGAGAAAATAAAGCAAAGTCAATGCTGCCTTTAAGCCTTTTAATCCAGATAACTTGCCCATCCTACTTTTACTGACTACAATTATGGCTACTAGAGCCATCTAATAAAGATACTAATATAGACTCTTTATAAGGGCAGTTAATCTATTTCCCAGAACAATAAAGATGAACGGCTTAGTTTGACATGCTTCTTGACTGAATACTCCAGTGTGAGGATTCATATGAGAAGATGTCACTATCAATCCCAAACTCTAAAATCACAAGTCTACTCAACCATTAATATAGTACGTACTTCATGTATGCGTGACACAGTATTTGAACACTCTGGCATACTGCAGTTGCCATCTTGCCTGTTGCCTGGCTTGGATGTTTACTAATGACATTGCTTGATCCCCCACAAAATTTTAAAAACCATAAACAAAAAAAAATACTTCTGCCATCTTGAAAAAAATTTCTGAGCATGTGACGTTCTTCGCTTCTGCTTTCACCTCCAGTTGGATGTGGAATAGCGTAGCATCCAGTTGCATGCTTCAGAATTTCATGGAATGTAGTATGTACCGTTTCTGGGTACCGTTTGCCTGCTGTCTCATCCATACTGAGGATTTGGACATACTGCTCACTTTGCATACTGTATTTTGCCTACTATATAGCAAACAAATATGGAAATTTGGAGGCACACTATAATATAGGGCCCCGGCAAACAGGGCCCTGTCCCAGCTCGGCAAAAATGAAACGGGTTACTTAAATTATCAACAGCATGCTGATGTCAACCTAGAAACCCCCAGATAAGTAAACTGTGCAAACCTGGAGCCACTTCGTGGACACGCGATGCCCTTCCATTCCGCTATGAGGTTCCTGTGGGATCAGAGGGATCACTGCATGCTTTTCTTGTTGCTAGCCGGGAATGAGGAACGTTACCAAAAAATGCAGAGGAGTGGAATTAGGGAAGATTGCTCCAATGCCAGCGCTTGAGGATGGGAGTGTGTGAAGGGAATGTGTGTACTGTGCGGATTTGATAGGCTGCCCGGCCATTTTTATTTACTATTCCTTCATCGGCCCTCTTTTCCACTGCCAGAGAGTGTCGGCCCAAATGGTCATGGAGTTTGGCTAAGAAAGGAGGGGAAAAAAACAGCAACAACAACATTGCCTTGAGTGAGAATGCCGTTCTTATTCCTAGTTGTTTATTTCCTCTTTATTATTTAATTCTTTCGCCATGGCGATCGTGAGAGCAGACATAAAAGACACCAGTTGTGCATAATGGATCTCAGTGTGTGTTTTTAAGGGCCAAAAAATGAAATGAAAGACTTTGGCCTCGTCAGCTGTCAAGCTGTCGTCACGCAGAAGCACGCTTGTCATTCCTCGCCACGTAGGGGGCAGTAGAAGGTCTAACGGCACCCACCAGTGCAGGCGTGCTGCGGCCAGTGCGGATTGCGAGGTTTGCAGTTTGGCCTGAGTGGTACAGCCGCCCCTATGGAAAGACCCTGGGTGGTCTTGATGAGTCTCAGGCAGGGTGGGGTGAACACAACTGGGGTGGCGAGCCAGCGGCGTGTTAAAAAAAGCCGGCTCGTGGCTCGGGGGTGCTGAGTTGGGGCACAGGCCGGGGGGCAGGGGGGGGGCACATCCGCTCTGCATTTCATCCATCCACACCCATGGCCCGTGGAATCATTGTTGGCAGGGCACGTGTTAATAAATAGGCCTCAGGCTTGGGAGGGCAGACAGTCTCCACTCTCTCTGACTAATGTCTGCCTCTCATTCACTACAGTGGCCCACGGGGGGTTGGGGAAGAAAACTCAAAAACACACACAAAAAAAAAAAAACCAAAGACATGGTGTTCAGTGTGCCAGGAATGACATCACAGCTGGTTCTGGGCCTGCCAGAGTCTGCTGACGGGTTCGGGGGCACCCCTTGACGATCCCTCTTCTCCAGCATCTCCCCTGTCAGTGGTTACATCCCAAAGTTGACGTGTCACCTCCAGTTCTGATGGATATATATTTTTTTTGGGAATAATGCCACATGGCAGGGCTCGCCTCGCTTTACGCCTTCGGCCCGAATGAGCGGCAGGCTCGGCAATGCATTGTTGGGTTTTATCGAGAGTTATGAGTCATTCTTCCACGATGCCCCGGGGCTCTTCTGCAGGCCGCAGAAAAGGGGAAAAGTCGCCGTCTACGCTGAGAGGGCGACATTTTTTTTTCTCAAGTTCTTAAGTTTCTTGCCTGAAACTTTTTTCTGAACACCAGGGAGTGATTTGATCCATAGCCAAAAAGGTGTTAAAAACCCCAAAACTGTTTCTGTTTTTAGGAAATTATCTGCGTGCTTTTTTTGTGTTTTCAAGCATGGATTAGGTCCAAAAACATCTAACCAGAGTCTGCACAACAAAGACTGCATCCATCATACAAAGTGTACAGAAAAAGTATTTTGTTACAAGCTATGCAGATGTTGACGGCACTGGCAATCAATTAGCATGATTCGTTATGGTTTCCAGCAGGCTGAGTCTTAATTAGTAAAGCCTATATTAACAGTGTATGTAATTGGATCTCCTAGTTCTTAACAAATCACAATGATTTCTTCTAAACAGTATGTATCACAGTTGACATTTCATCTCCTTACAGAATCACAATTCCCAGCATCACAGAATACAGAATATTCAAAGGGCTGTGCTAGCATTAGCATGGTAATTAGCATGTGCTAGCATCAGCATGGTAATTCGCATAGGCTAGCATTAGCGTGGTAATTATCCATCACTGCATTGTTTCTGCATTAATGGGAATTCCTTAGGTCGAAAGTCAGCCAGTGAGCAACTTCCAGGATGGCGTGAGTCAACGTGACGCTGTGGTTGAGTAATCCTAGCTTAAACGGGTCTGTGAAAATTTGAATACACTCATTGTATGACAAGTGTAACCCGTCAAAACTTTTGTGACAGGTCCCTTGAATGGATTCTGCATAACATGTAGTTTGATTGACTGACACTAGAGACTGAGTGCTTGTTGGGTGGGGGGGCAGGAGGGGGTTACGAGGCCCGGGAATGGGATCTCTCTTTTCCCACGCCGGATGACGGAGCGGCCCGACGTCTGGGGACAGAGGGGGATTGCCCCGTTGTCCTGACGCCAACGATGGTCAGGAAACACTGGCCGCTCTCTCTTCATCTTTTTTTCTTCGACCTCCTCCCGTTCGTCTCCAGGGCCGAGAGGGGAACAGAGGAGGTCTTCAGGACGCTCCTCGGAAAGGCGTGGACACGTACGGGCTGAAAGGGGCGTATTGTGAGGTCACATTCTTCCCACTGCAGGCGGGAAGCCGGCAGTGCTGCCCCTGTGAATCGTACCCTTTGTGGTTGCCGTCGGCGACGAGGGCCCGGCCTGGATGTGGGCCTCACTGGGACCTTATCTTCTGCTGCCTGGAGTGTCCAGCCAAGCAATGGGCCCTTTGGTAGCCAAGCCTGTTTGATTGCATGATCCATCCATAAATGTGAAACTGCTTCATTACCATATGTTGTTACTTAAGAGACGGGTAGCAGCCAAAAACGCGCCGTGTTTTTCCACACACACCCGTCTTCCTGTCTGTTCACTTCCTTCCCTCGGATTTACCCAGAGATCTTTGTGGTGGGTCTTGGAGTTCAGGCAATATTAGGTTGCACCTCTTAAAACATGTCAGGCTTTGTGGTAACAAATTAAGAAATGGAAAAATGGTGAAATGCAACGTTTTTACTGATCCTTTCTCTTGTGTCCAGACTGTTTGTGAAGATGGAGAGTGGCGACGAGGGAGAAAGGGGAATTTTTTTTAAAAAAAAAAGCCATCTAGGTGAATCCATCACATGCAATGAACGAATGGGGAATTTTCATCTGTTTGGATTGATTTAGCGTGGAGCATTTGCTGGCCCAGCAAACCAGTGGTCAGTTTTTTTTAGAGAAGTATTATGCACAATATATTAAAATTCAGAATCCATCCCACCAGCTGGATTAACAAAAAATATGTATATGGGAGTATTGAGAATTTCCGAAGCCTTTCTGAATCAGCCTGAAGAAGTTTTCCAAAAGCAAAAAAATCTTGAAACACTTCTCATGGGTTCACTGGAAACATACCTTCACGTCTCATGTTTGCAGACTGTAATCGCTCTCGTTTTAGCTGAACTTCAGCCGTTAGTCCACACCAGAGATTTAATCTGCAAAGCGGGTCAAGACGATAGAATCGGTTTATAGCAGCATTTAGTGCAGAGAAAAATGTGTTTGTCATTTTTAGCCAAAAAGATGGAACAAATCAACAGTGAAACATAAGACCTTGGGTCATTTTAAAAAGCATATTTTTATACTTATAATTGAGCATCAAGAGAAAATCCCACCAAGTGTTGATCTCCACCATCAAGATTGAAAAAAAAAACACACAGTCAAACTGCAATACAATCACAACACACCCAGAAAAATCCTAGGTACTTATAAACAACACTACACACGTGGGCGAGAAAGCGCATATTCTTGCAAGAGATGAGGTCATCTCAGAGAGACAGGAAAAAGCATTGGCAAGCAGCATCATGTCAGTCGTCTGAAAACCACGAGAACCTTAAAAAAAGTAAAGTGAACATCATTAATGCTTTTAACACGTCAGGAGTCTCCATATCTATGTCCGCTCTGGATTTGTCATCAGCTGGGCAGGCCGACCTGGCCCAAGGGCAAGAGTCACACTCCGCAGCCTGCTTTCCAAGAGGTCTGGGCATGAACACACACCTGAGAAAAGCCAAAACCAAGCAAGCAAACAAAAAGCAAGGTTAGAAAAAGAAGATGACAGAGGAAGAGAAACTAAGAGAGAGAGAGAAAAAAATCAAAGGTCAACCCCTCGAGTTGCTTGAGGGACAATGGGCTCAGTTTTTTTAAGGAAATTACATCCAGGTGCTGCATTCCTAAACAGGAGGGTGCTTTGCATGCTGGGAAGGGACAGTCAGGGGTCATGGTACAAAATATGAGCTGTACATGACAATTTGTCACCTAGGGGGCGCCCTGTATCACACCTGCAGGACCGTCTGCTACTGGTGACCATTGTCAAAGCTTCTCCTCACTGGCGCTGTGCCCATAGTGCACTCCTCACGCTCCATCAGCTCAGCTTCTTAGATTTCTTTTCATGTTCTGTTCTGGATCCGTAGTGCAGAAACAACATGGATGTGGGCACCATCCTGTCCTGAGAAGACCTTCCATCACTAGTGCCTAGCAGGACTTCTCGCACTCCAAACAGTGGTCCCCACTGGAGTATCCAACTCTGAATTATCCGGGTACGACTAAAACAGGAAAGCAGAAAGAGGAGGAAAAGGAGAGTATGGTCATCAGAGGTGCCAAGGAATTTTTCAAGACAGTCATCACCGGATGATTCTGAGGAAGAAAGAGGGAATTAATGAAAAGGAAGGAAATGAAGGAACTATTCAGATTAAAACCCTGTTCAGAGTTTTGTGTGACGCAAATCTAGAATTTCTGAAGCAGCATTTACGTTTGGAGGACCTAAACATTTACCAGAGCACAAGAAAATGAGCACATACAGCAGTATTACTAGGGGCAAGGCGTGGATCAGTGGGTTAGGATGCCGTGCCTGTGATCTATTCAAATCCCAAGGTCAGCAGAGTGATGTCATCATTTGGCCACTGAGCAAGGACCCCAAACCCCAACTGCTCTCAAGACTGTCTGACCCAGTTTTCTCAAAAAAAAATGGTGCTTTTCATGAAAGCATCTGCTAAATAAATAATGCACATGAAATATGTATCCAAAATGCACCTCCACAATCAGTGTTGCTCTGTCCTGCGGGGAAGGTGTCACTCCAGGGGTCATGTGGGATAGTTGTCCGACTGAGGGGAAGTGAGTCAGACCACAGCTCATCGAAGCTCACCCGACACAACCCTGACAAAACAGCGGAGAGCCCCCCCCCCCCCCCACCCGTGAAAGCCAAGGGTCGCTTTTGTTGTGGTTCCAGTTCATTCGCAGTGAGGCGTCTCCACCTTTCAGGCAGAAAACTCCCGCCCGTTTTAACCGGAAAACTGTCGTCATCACACCCACATGAGAGAACGTAAATGTTTATGGAGCAGAGAAAAAGCTATCTAAGTGGGTTTCCCCCATACCCCCCCCCCCTTGCCGATGGCAGGTCTGTCCCAGCACAGGACTCCAAACGCCAAGACACGTGAAATCAAGCCAGTGCAGCCTCTTGCTATTCATGCAAGCCAGTGCAATAGCAGGGGCGCTCTCAACAGACTTCTGGGTGGAAAGAGGACCTTGGGGAGGGTAATGGCGCCCCATCCGGACTGCCCACTGCCGGCCCAGACGACAGCACCTGCAAGAAGCTCACTCACTCACCGCGGTCGCAGACCAGGGAAGGGCTCTTTGGTCTCTGTCCAACCGGAAAATCTGCTCACCCAGATCTGAGTAGCAGCGCTTGTGGGCTTTCCTAGCGAGCAAATGGGCCGGGCCTTAGACGGCCCTGAAATCCTCACAAAGGACGTGAGCCATGAGGCCTGTGGGCCCATGACCAAGCAGGGAAGGGGCAAAAAAAAAAGCTTTTTAAAAGGCTTGCACTCTTAAAACCAGCTGACTATACACTTAAGGCTTAAGGATTTGGAGATTGAAAGACCCCAGGAAGTTAAATGTCTTTAATATCCACCCATTGCTGATACCCACTGACTAAGAATCTGAATCCACAATAAAAAGAGTGAAAACAGATCTAAGCTTTGTACCCAAGATTTTTCAACAGGTCTGGTGTCATTGTGGAAAAACGGAATTGTAAAGGTAATTCTATTAGGCCTGTTGTACACAGGCACTCCGTATAAAACGCACACGTTTAGAAACATCCTGTACCCAAAGGAACCGCCCACAAACTGGGGGGAATATGCAAAACCCCCCCACTGATCCAACGGTGGGAATCAAATACGCACCTAGGAGCGGAGCAACTACATCACTGACCACTGCACCACCATGCTGACTCCAGGAAGAAATACAAGCCCTCCAATGGCATTGTTCTTTAATGATTTGTACCTTTAACTCCCAACAGAGCATTCCTCCAGCCCCAAGCCTCAGTTTTTATTTATCCTCTGTCGGTGAGTTAACGTGGTGTCTTTCTGTAAACCTCTGTAGGTCTTGGCCGCTGATCGGCTCTCACGGAGATTAAAGGACTTCCCCAAACGCGGCTATTTTTCCTGGGAATGAGAAAGCTGTAAACGTGTTAATTTGAGCTGAAGAAGCCCACAGATGGTCCCCCCCCCCCCCCACCGGAAACTGAAATCCACTCGCTGGTTCAAGGTGAGATGCAGTCATTAGTAATCCGATATCCACTTACTAACACAGTCTTCGCGGGTCAAGAGCCTTAAGCTGTGGGGCTTAGCAGTTCACCGTCATCAGGCTAATTTAGCTTATTACAATAAACAAACTGAGCACAGAGTGTGGGTCGGGCCCCCTACCCCTGCAAATGTATATTAAGGTATTCAAACTTGGCTTGTCGAGGACTGGCAGCAAGATCGGCATCTAATCAAATATCATGCAGCCACGGGAAGGGCTAAGAATCTCATTGGCTGGCGGGACTTGGCCAGTAACCACCTGCGTGACGCCGTAACAGAGCTGGTCCAGCTGGAATACAGCTAGAATTAAGATACGAATACCAGGCTGAGAAGAGCCAGTCAGGGCTGCCTCCGAACACCCGAATCAAAACAACGTGTACAAACGGCGACTGATGTTAGAGACGAATATGAAAAGCAGAGGGGAAAAAAAGTCACACAAACACGAACTTAGTGCCAAACTCATAAACGTAACCCTGAATTGTTTAAATTTGACGCATGTTAAAAATGATCATGATTCTGAATATTAGTAGTTTAAGATAAAGACAAACTAGCTAAACAATCAAGCTAAGGCGTAAGTGGTTTAAAGGATTCATGCTGAATGGGCAGAAATGGGGAAAAACGTCTTTTGTAAACTGAAAACGCACACATAGCTTAAATAATGTGTTTTCATTATTTTCATTAAAATCAGCCAAATGTCACTCCTGCTTAGAAATACATCCCTTTTCTTGTTCCAGAACAGCATCGTGAGAGCAAGTCAATAATGGTGGGGGGGGGGGGGGGGGTCAGAGACTGTGAGAGTAGAGAGCAGGTCAAAGCACGCCCTGAGGTAAATTCCCAGGGGAAAGTGAGGAAGATGGGTACTTCACAGGCACCGGTGGGATGTGACTGCAGATTGGGGCACGCCCCCAAAGGAGACGCCTGCTTGTGAGTGACACCCTGCCATGCCCGCCATGCCCGCGAATCTCAAGGCTGCCAAAAATGCGAGCAGGCCGTCCGAAGGGCGAAAGTCCAAAACAGCTGGCGGGACACAGGGAGGGAGCACATGCATGGGGCAGAATGGGAGAGCTGCACACGAATCTGCCAGGAAAGTATGGGCACCCAGGCGGGGGCAGGCGGGGGCAGACGGGGGCAGACGGGGGCAGGCCGGTAAACCGACGGCACTGTCAGACGCGCCGACCACACAATATTCCATTAGTCGCGTTTGAAGGGTGTGCGCTTCGGTATGTGCCGTTGCCATGGCGAAGCAGCCGACTCGAATCGTAGTGAATTGTGCTGTGGGGGGGGGGGGCAGTACCGGTCTTTGAAACCCCCTTCAAATATTCTTTTAGCAGTGGGCGTCCATAGTCACGGTCCTGCCAAACGAAACGCGGCCCGCGACGTGGGAAGGTTTCGCCCGGGCGCTTTGAAATTGGAGAGCACCTGCATCTGGTGACTGACGGGAAAAGGAGAGCAGTGGGACCGCAGGGTTCTTATCATATGCTTACCGCTCCTGCCCCTGCCTCTAGGCCAACACGGGGCCGCTGGATACCTGGAACAGAAAGCGGGGCGACGGGTCATCATTCATTCGCTTTGTCGGGAATTTGACTGCGCCACCTGCTGGATTCCCCAAAGTCCTGCAAGACATGCGAGTCTCATTAGGTTGCCATTGGAGATGGTGGAGATGACCGGTTCTTCTCAGCATCCTGTTCCTGATGCATAAGTGAGGCATTTATAGTCTTTTTCCTGTAGATGGATGGGTGTGGGGGGTCTTTCTTTGTTGTTGTGTGTTGACTTCAGTGAAAACTCAAGTTGGCTTTAGGCAGTCTGCCATTTGCTGAGTCACGACTCAGGAGCGCCAGTGCAGCTCCAGGAGGATATATGTGGTCACATGACTAGTCCCACAGTCACCAAAGGGGCGGGCCCTTCCCAGAAGCCCCTCAGCACATCACCGATCATCCCAAAATGGTGCCTACAACAGCCATGGGGTCTCGTCGCCCATTGCCAGGTTGGGTTGGGTTATGTCAGTTTTGTACAAGCCATATGGGTTTCTCCTTAAAGCACAAGCAAAAAGATTCTGGCGGGAATTTGCACTGAGCACTCCGGCCGAAGACACCCCTTCCAAGGACTCCACATTGGGCCGCCGAGTTCACCTACTTGAACAGGTCCGTGTCAGCAGAATTTCTCCGGAAGGTTCAGTGTCCTTCTTGCCATAGTTTAAATCCATGCAGCTTCTCCAGGTGCAATAACAACTGAGGAAGAGGAGGACGGGGGGGGGGGGGGGAGGGGTTTCACAAATCAGTTTAAGGAAAACAGTCCAGGCTAAATTCCTGTGGTCAATCCTGTGGACATAAAAAAGGCACAAGAGTACAAGATAGTTCTCTGATATTAGTAAGAGTTACTGTCATTATTTTCTTCTTCGCTGCTGTGGCATTTTTAATTGGATGTATTTGGTATGACCTTTGTGAGATTCCCCAAATGTACAGAGCATTTTGAGCACAAGCTGGGGGTGGGGGTGGGGGGGGGTGCGGGTGGCATAATCCTTGTTGCCTTGCAGCTGCTGAGGGTGTTTTCCAGAAACAGGGCTTTCACCTGCACCTCAAAGCATGTCGCAGATAATAAACCCTTTTAATGGCTTTTAAAGACTTAGCCGACGGGGAATCAAAGTTCATTACAGGCTGAGAGCCGCCCCCACACAGCGCCATAGGATCCGATCGCCAGGGGTCCGGAGGCCAGTACCGTGCGACAGAAACAGCGACCCAGTCCGCTGGCTCGGCCCACCCACGGAAGGAGGTATACAAGGCCTGAAAGGCAGAGAGCGGGCAGCCCTGTCATTACACTGCCGGGGTCCAAAAACACCGGCATTAACAAACCAGCCTTACGCTAATTAGCGCTTAGCAGGCACTGACACCATTGCAGTCTCACACATTCATGTGCCTTGATGTTTTCACAGAATTGATACAGGTCAAACACCTATGGTACAACAGCCGAGGCCAAGCCCACTCTGGACTTGGCCGTAAATCCAGCGCTTTTAGTCGATGATGCAAAGACAAATGAACTTCAAGCTGCTTCCCAAGTCAAGGTGTGCGGATTCTGTGTGGCTGATAGCCCATGGGATGATCTGAAACCACATGACCAACAGCATAATGCTGGGGAGAGATTAACTTCTGGTAAACCCAATGCCTCGCTATTGTTAAAATGGTACCAAAGATGACACCAGGAAACTCAATCCCAAATTCAACGCATTTACGTAAAAATTCATGGGCTTACAAAACACCATCCTCGACTTTTCAGACTGCTCAGCTCCACTACTGCCGTCATGAGAACCCGATGGGGACTAACGGCGGCCTTGGCACCGTCTGTATAATATGGCTCTCGTTATCTTCAGTAGCCTCCAGGCGATGCATATCATTCCTGACGTCTGCCTGGATCAGGCCCTTGACGACAACGGCAATTTTCCAGACGTCTCGTTCGCAGGCGCTGCTATTATGGCAGCTTCCTCTGCTCACTGACAGCGATCGCCGTCTGCTAATTAGACCTACAGAGAAGACATTAATAACGAGGAGCGTAATGCTAACAACCGCTAATCACAGAATCGCCTCTGCCTGCCTTTGCAACTGTGTGATCCTTAATCTCCTCAAAGAGGGAAGGGGAACTTTAGTTTTACTTCACATGTGTCCCGTCTTGCCAGGGCCCATCTGGGAGACACATAAGATAACTCTGTGTAGTATTAGATTAATTCCCCTTCCTCTTTGGCCTACAAAAGTACCAAGGCCCCTTGTTTGGGAACACTTCAAAAGGTCTCGCCTGTGAGACCTCCAGACTTTACAGCAGAACGATAAATGCCCTCAAACTCCTTAGAAAATGGACCACCAGAAATGTAGCCACCATCACCTTGTTGTCTGCCTCTGCCCAGCCTCTGTCTTCCACGGGTGAAGAACACCTTCTGATTGGAGATCTGGATCATCTCCTCATTCAAGATAGAAGCCCTTACCTTCAGGCTACCTGAGCAGAACCCATTTCCTTCCAGTTCCCATTCTATTCTTTTGTTTTCCACAGCTTAAAGCTTAAAGGTATCTAATCAGTGCTGCTCCACCTAATCTCCAAAGCAGTTAATCTCACTGGGAACTGCTGCTGCCAGGGAAGTTTCTCCACCTGTTCCTTTCACCAACATCACATGGGGTTTGGATGCAAAAACTGCACACAAATTCAGCTGGATTTCAAGCTGCATCCTATAAATTTCTGTTTGACCTTGGAATTTCAACAGCAGGTAGAGGAGAGACTAGTAAGGAACCTTGGGTTTCCTGGGAAACCATTACAGGAATTCTGTGAGGAGGAGTGTCTTGAGATTGAGATTCCAGCAGCTGACAGGCTCACGTAATCCAGAAGAAATCACCTCTTCTAGAGATTCAAATTGTCACCCAGGAAGGCCGGGTTTACAGGCATGCAATTAAGGAATGAAAATGACACCTATAAACTACATGCCAAAGAATACTTACAATTTTGCAAGATTTATGACAATATAAAATAATTACATCATACTGACATCATGGTATTTATATTTCTGATGTAGGGAGCAGGCGTGTACAGGCACATACACACCAAACGGAGATCCTCTTCCCACTGATAATTTTCCCTGGGAATAAATACCTAAATACCGAATACGGGACCATCTTCCGGGCCCCAATTCAAGCCTCCGGCATCGAAACTAAGAACAGAAGCCCAAAACGTTCTGTTGCTATTTTCAGTCACTCACCAGTTCCTTCGACTGCTAACAATTAAAAGCGACAATCGAAAGCATTATTATTTTATACTAAAATAATATAATAAGCTGCCCCTGCATCCCTCATGCTCTAAAGCTACCATAGCCGTAGCATAATGAAATGCTTCCTTTCAAAGGAAGCCACTCCCTTTCGTGGAGTTTCCGAGCAAATGTGAATTAAACTTTTCACCACAGCGGGACGAGAATGGCTTCCACATAAAGAGGCATCAGAAATTAATAAAAGCAATAAAATCTTCCAAATGGTTCCACTTAAAAAATAAGAAAGGAAAGAAAGAAGACAATGAGTACAAAGTGTGTTTTGTAATTAGAAGCAGCCTGGATCCTGGAAGTGGGCCACTTCAATGGCAAGGTATAAACCACTGGTAACGGATGGTCCTGACTCCGGGAGCCCCACACGAGCTGCACTCGAGCTCCTCAGACAGCCCTCTGATCTGAGCCTGCCGTCCCCTTGGCACCGGTGCCTCGCTAATCCCTCACTGGCATGCGTTCTAGCCAGTGGCGGCTGCAAACCCGCAAGTCGTGGCGCAGAGGGAGAGGCGACGTTAAAAAAAAACAAAAAAGAAAAACGGGTCTTAATCTGAAAAGGAACCTATATTTATACCAAGATGTGGAATTTGGCCAAAGACGATCCCTTCGGAGCGAGGGGAGCGGTTTCCCTTTTCACCTGAGCTCGCCAAGAGCTCCATGGAGCTGAGGGCTTTCCAAACGTTGGAACCCAGAACTTTCTGGCGGGTCTACAGACGAAGCCGCAGAAGCACGGGCTTTCGGCTCCAGCAGAGGTGTGGATCACCCACAAGAGGACTGGACAAAAATTTTATTTTGGTTGGCAGTCTGCAGCCACGGTGAACTCGCCCAAACCATTGGAAAATCATGACGCTCATTTGGCAAAAGCCGGGAAACCTTTCCTTATTTAAAACATCTTATGAATTTTGAACAGCACCGGGCCCCGCCCTCTCACCCACACAGCTGAAGCTGCTCCACACACGGTTCTGACCCAACATGTTCTTCCCTGATACACCTTGAAAAATAACACCATTGCCATTTCCCAAGACTGCATGTAACTGAGAACAACCTCACTTTTGCAAGATTTTCTCAATTTCTTTATTTATTTTTGATGGATCTTGTCTTGGATGAGAGATTTAGCAGCATTTTTCTTGCAGTGCTTCTATGGAGTTTGAATAAACAAACAGTTTTGTCACAGGACCCATATGTACAATTGTTTTGCACAAAGGTCATTTATAGAGGGAGATGTCCACTGACAATACTGCTCCGCAGCCTTGGCCAACAGCAAAGCCCACCTGAGCAAATAATGTACGATACTCCCTGCCTGAAGATGTGAGATTACTGACCACTGTCGGGCAACTTCTGTGGTCCCACAGGATTCGGCTTGAAGCTCAGACAAGAATCACACCCCAGCTGTCTTCGTGTCTCCTCTCGCTGTTTTCTAGATGAGGCAGAAGTCTAGGAGCATTGACATGTTATCCTCATACGGAGCTACAGGAAGCAGTCTGTTCTTAGATGACCAGAAGTTAAGGTTCAGATCTCAGAGTGAACATGGGACCGATAGAGGAATTCGCTATCTGGCCTGTCCTTTGAGATGTTTAACCAGAAAGAAACATTGCAGAAGTCCTTCATGCAGCTTCTCTAAGCTGCAAAAAATGCTAACAAAGGCTTGCTGGTAGTCCACAGTAATCAGATGAGTCGACATTGACCTCAATTGTTTTCTATTGTTTTTATTGTCCATATTGTTCTTATATTGTTATTTTGTTGATCCTATGGATCTTGGTATACTGTCTTTTTTACTATTGCTGCTGTTTCTAAGGAATTTCCCCATTGTGGGATTAATAAAGTCAATCTAATCTAATTTTGATTGACAGCTGGACCTCAGACTCACCATGACATAACCTGTAGGAGGGGAGTAAATTTCAAATAACATAACAAGAATGACGACTATATTGGTGGCCCCAGTATTCGGCGGGTTTGGCTGGTTTCTCAGTTGCACTCGAAATCACTGTGGATTAGTGGTTACGGTAAAAAGCTCAGGAGTTGTGAGGGTGGCTATCAAATCCGGCGCTGGGTCGTTTTTCCTGAACAAGCCACTCCAGCTTAATATTATAATATTTTTTTTCCAATGCATCTCAAGTCTGGCCTGTAGACACTCCCCAATCATGCAACAGCTCTCTGTAAATTTTTAACGACGCACCCCATGCCTTTCTAGAGAAAATAGACTCAGGGTGACGCACGGAACACAATAATATTTACATGTAGCGTCCACTGGCTCAGCTGGGCTGCCAGCCATCTTGGGTCAGGAGCCTTTTGATGGTTGTGGTGCGGCAGACCACAATCGGGACCATAAACGTGGAATAGGACTCGCATAACAGTTTGGGAGACTTTTCCCCACCGGCATTCAGCTCCCCGCGGTCTCCCAGTGCCATTACCGCTACGGCACTGGACAAGACGCCCAAGATGGGAAAGGTCCTATCCAGAGCACTGGGAGCTCCGCCTCCCTACTTAACACCCAACTCCTCCCTCCCATATGTCTTCGATAATACCCACACCGTTGAAGGAAGCGTGCTAAACAATCTAAACACTGACAGCGGGAGAGTTAAATGGAAGGCCCCGGAATCTTTTGAACCTCTGGTAGGATATAAGCGTTCTAAACACAACCAGCTGTACAAAGTTCAGGGAAGAAATAAAAAAGGCTTTGCCTGAGCCCACTGAGGATGATAATAGCTGGACAGCACTCAACAATCAAAGGCTGGGAAAGAAAAAATGAAAGAGGAGACGCCACACTTTCCTCACTGGCTAAAGGGATCTCCGCGTCGAAGCAGCGATCCGAGAATATACAACTCATAAGGCCACTGAGGGAGGAAGAAGGGCATTTTCTGCACATATAATTAAATGCAATTAAAATTGGCCGTTCAAGCCTGGGGGTGGGAAGGGGGGGGGGGCTTTGAATTAAAATCTTTAACAAGAGCTGCCAGTTATTAAGCAAGACGTGGTGGGGGTTAGAGAGAAGCTGTTCAGGGAATAAGATGAATTGCAAACTAGAGCTGGGTGGTTTCATACTCTGAAGGACCTAAATCACCCTGAAATGGGAGCAGCTAAGAGAACAACAGACATGAGGGATCAATGTTCCTCTGTGGATTTACACGGGGGGGGGCATTTTATCTATGGTATTACACCCCTGGTTAAAGCCTTATCTCCATCGTCATCCTGTGTTCCTTTCTCATGCATATAAACAACGATGGCATTCTGCTTTCGCCACATGTGGGGGCCAAGAAACAGCGGAGAAGATCTGTGACAGGATCTCATAGTCATTTCTTCTGCAAGCCCACTGTCTTCCTGTTTTTCCACGGCACCCTTGTTGGACACTTGTGAAAGTTAGCTTATGGTTCCCGTTCCCATGGGGGCCCGTTGGCTGCTCTAAATTCTGTTGAAATGCAGACTCCGTGGCCCAATCGCCAAAAATTCCTATAGTTAATTCGACAAGGAGACTCCCATCAACGTCAAGGCCTGATTTCCACCAAATCTCTCCTCCAGTATCTCTTTTTTTTTTAATTTTGGCATGAAAGAATATTCATGGCTGTTTCATCTTGTTTTAAGTCTTGTCTAACGTACATGTGAGTCGTGACTAACTTTCGTACCTGAGCACTATGGAGATGAGGACGCTTGGCTAAAATTAGCACACTGGCGACTTCACCATTTATAGGAAACATGAGGATAAAAAGGCATGTGCAGCTAGCTAAGAAAACAGCGAAAACACGGGAAAGAATCTTAACACAGAGCCAAATAAAGCCATCAGCTGAGATAAGAGATATTAACATTTGCAGTCTATTCATCAACCTGTGTCAGGTTCCATACCAGCGGGTCCAGTCTGGATGGCTCGCTCCGTGCCAGGGAACAACAGGCTCCAGTTGGGTCTTGTCTGTAGAACCTAATACACCGTTTATCTCAACATGGCTGAAACAGACAACAGTACGCATTTTCACTAGGGTGAGAGGAGAGCCTTTCCAGATATGGGAAAATCAAAGACATTTAAATCCCAAACGTTCCCTGTTGGGCTTCCCTGGGGTTATGGGTGAAGACCTTCTTGTCTTAAAAGCCCAGAGGCCATCTGTTTCTTTCATGTTCAGTGTACTGATTGGAAAGGCCCGGCACATGGGGATTATGGGTAAAGGAGAGGTTTTGAGCAGCCACAAGGTGACAGATCAGTCACTAGGTAAAAATATAAAGTCTTCTTGGAAGGGGTGATGTTCAGGTAATACAGAAAATTGAAGGATGGATGGGCCAAGTTACGATAAGTTCTAGGAGTGTACCCATAAAGTTTTGCTGCAGTATAATAACATCTACATAATGAGACAAAAGGAGAGAAACATACTGTTGCTGAAGCCTGTAGTCTGTGAAGATAGGTGCTTGTTTTCATTAGTATGGATCTATGCTGATAAGCAGACAGCTTGGTTGAGTTCAATAAGCATTTCAGAGTGTTTGAGAGTGATGTTTTCCAAACAAGACATAATTCTATATAGATGCATATGCTGAAATAATGCAGAAATGTCTACTTTAATGGTAAAATGACAAAGGCATCTGCTTTAGGAGTATTCCATGCAATCACTGAATTGATGCTTTTTATTAAGCATCAATCACATTTCTAAGGCCTTGTTATTCTTTACCACGCTTTCATTTGAATAGTTTGATTGACATTTTGGAGAGACTTGAGACTTTCGGTCAGCTAGGATTAGTCATTACTGAGGCCCTGGCTTCAGGAAAATCAATCAATTATGTTTTGTTATGATTCCTGGTTACCAGGAAGTTTAACAGGATCAGTCCCACTTCATGGGAAGCTGGTCCTGGGGCGCTAGAGCGAGTCTCATCTGACGGATTTCTCATCACATGTCCTCCATGTATCTCCCTTTTTGAAGGAAGGGCATAAACGAAGAAGCACTTCGATGAGAGCATCGCGGAAGCGCGGTGCACAGGATACTAACATTGCCAAAAAACTTCCGGGACAAAAAGAAGAAAAGCCCAGAAGCCATTTCTTCCCTCCAGAATAGACTGATGGGAATTTGCCGCTTTGCAGAAATCCATAACACATAATTGCCCCGGATACCCCTGTTTTTCTTTTGTTTTTTTTTTTCAGGGCAGAATGTGTGGAATGCTAAGCATACTTTTCCTCCCAAAAACCAGACCAGTGAGTGGACCAATGCAAGCCTGTGGGAAACGACTGACTAAGCTCAGAGGCACACTGGCTATCCTGGATTTCACTGCCATGCATCCGTCACACTATTCAGCTCACAGTCTGCTCCCTGTTTTTTTTTCCCTTCTTGTCCTTAAAGGACAAGACACAAGAAACTCACTGGAGAACAAGCACACACAAGACAGCAGTCACAGAAGGGGACACCATTCAGTCCCTATTGTTCATTCTGATTTTTTTTTAACAGCAAAAGCTATAAGAATTCAGCCTATTGTAAGTCCACTCTTGCTGTTCCGAAATCCCGCCTACCATCATATACAGCACGGGTTTCTTTGTTCTGACTAAAGCTGGTCACCAAATAGCTTCCATTTGTGTCCTTGTCTTCTCGAATCCATCCTAACATTAAATCACCTCTCAAAGCTGAGCTTCACTTTCCCCCTCAGGAATCTGCTAAGCTCCATCGTTTCATCCACCTCTATCGCTCTCTGGCCACTCTAAATGTTTTCGGGACTTCTAACCTTGGCACTCGTTCTTCTGAAACTCGTATTATTGGAGATTGAGCGTTTGAGTACAAGCATGAAGGATCTAGATTGAGTAAGATGTTGAAAGGGGAATGAAAAGATATTAGATGTGAAAGGTAAAAGCGTTCACTGCACGTATTTAAAAAGAAATTCATTTTGAGACATTAGCTTCCTGCCAAAAATGTTAAAATGCATATTTTCCTGGTGGAACATTTGAAATATCTTCTGTTTGGGGGGGGAAAAAGAACAAAGCTGTCAGGGTCCATTAAGGTGTACACCTTGGATCCATTCTGGGCCAATATCAAGTCATCCTTAGCCTGTTCCACTATGTCCATGTGATGGCTGATTTAAGGGGGTCGAAAGTGGCTTGGTCTGGACCTTGCCTGGGTGTATGACGTTAGATTCTATTAGCCATTGCAGACCCTCTGTGCATGTTTCCAAACCTTTCCGTTTCTGTGACAACGACACGGCAGGCTCTCCCCGATCACCTGTTATTATCTGTCTTGTTAAATGTTTACTGTTTACCAGCCAGATGTTCCCCCACAGAGCGCCATGTTAGATGTGCTCTTTGTTGCTGTAATTACAGGCTGTAAGTGGTGAAGTTCCCTGTAACAGCTATTATGAAGGAGGGGGTAGATCGTTACCAGCCCCCACCTCTTCTTTGCTATAATTAGTAGTACCTATTAGAATGCAGTGTGGTGAGATGGTACAAATCTGGTCCCGTTGGGGGTGGGGGGGGCGGTCAGTTTTTATAGTTCGTGTCTGGGAAAGGGTATAGCAAGCAATTTAAGTTGTGGATGTCTGATTTTATGCTCCTCATCAAACTGGGACAAGACGCTCTGCCCCCCTGCTCGAGAGCCCAAAGGACATAAGGGCTAAACAAGTAGGAAGTATGAAAAATCATTAATCACAGGGTTTTCAAGGAGATCCCCTAAGTTGCATTTTTAATCCACAGATTCTTGATCCGTCTGTTCCTACCTTACGCTCCTTAGCGAGGACCCAAATCACACTCAGTCAGTAGATTTCAGCTTGTCAGTAGTAAACAGAATGACGAGTCATGCCGAATAAATGCCAACATTATTGCCTTCACACTGCCCCACCCCATGGTAGGAGGTGTGATACCCAAAGTGTACATTTCTCCTCACATGTGATCCATGTCGGCATTTTTTCAGCCCGTACTGCCAGCACCAGACGCAATTAAGCATTTAATTCTCCCGGTGAATTCTGGCAGGGAGGGTAAGCAAGCTGCTCTGAGGGAGAGGAACCTGACGTTGGTGACGGAAAGCAGAAAAGCTGCGCTGACATCGCGGCGACTGACTGAGAACATGAGGAACCGTGTTTTGCAAGTGGCTCTTTGACAGAAAAGAAGCTCCGTGTGATGGCACCCCAAACAAACACCCCCAACGGAAAACCACAGGTATGCCCGTCGCCCACACGGGCTACACCCAACGCTCTCACCTCCTCCACCAGCAGCTGTGGGATAATGTGCCAGAGAGACACACCGATGGTATGCGTGTGGTTTGCCAATGGGAACGTCGGGCATCATAAATTATCTCACATCTCCCCTCAGCTGGGAATGCTGGGACAATGGATGAACAATGGACTGCCTAAATAACAGATACCACACCCTTCTGGAAACAGGACTCTCTGCCTAAAACGTAAGACAGAATGGACTGGAACCTTCCAAGATTAGGTTCTAGAACCTGACAGAAATGCCCTGAACAATAATGAATTTCATTCAGATAGTAATAGTCTAATATTAAAGGTTGATGTGTTTTGCATCGACGTTAAAGTGTTTATTGAGCCACGCCTTGTGAGGGGACAACATTTAGTACAAGGGTACTGGGGGGTGAAATTCAAAAGGCAGCACCCAATCACGGAAAAGCTGCGCTACTTTGTTCCGATGGCTGAGACGACCGACCACAAAAATACGCTTGTTAAATTTCAGCCTTGCTGGGACTCTCCCTGCCCTCCGATCACGCTGGCACATGACGGCACCTGTAAAGCCTCGCCAAATGCCCGGGTACGGCGATCAGGCATGGGCTAGGGGCCTGTCACTCACATGATACCTGGTGCTCAGGAAGTGATCTTCTACAGGTCTGGAACGTGCAGGTCAAGAGCGGATAGAGAGCCTAAATTCTTGACCATGACTCCCAGTCTCTGCAGGTTGTCTTGGTTAAACAGAGGAGCACTTTCAGCAATAGACTGAGACTGCACTGCTCCAAGGAGCAACATAAGGTCATTCTTACCTACTGCTATTAGACTCTACAACGACCAGCCCTACAGCAAGCAGGGATGGCCAACTATCTGAATGGACCAGAACCACTTAGGCACATTGACAGATCATTCATTCCAAACCATTGTGCAATGCCATTTATTCCTGAGCCATTAGCATGGGATTCTGTCCAATACTTTCCCTGACATTCGTCCCACTCTTGTGGTTAACTGTCATCTATTATTTATTGCCTAGATAATAATTATTTATTGAATCTTTTAACACTCTGAATGTATTGTGCAACTGTAAACCTTTAATTTTCTTTGGGAATAATAAAGTATCTGTCTGTCTGTCTGTCTACCTATCCATCCATCCATCCATCCAACCATTCCTGTGACATAACCAAGATCCATTAACACAGCATTTAGGCCCAGCCTCCCTCTACTCCTACAGTAAACCCCACCAGGGAGAGGCAGAAGGCCAGGTGCCCTTCCAAGCCGGACAGTGTGGCCCAAGCCAGTGTAGCCCAAAGGCAGCTTACTTCCGGTTTAACTTTAACTTCTCGGTCATGTTTGACGTTCATCTGGCAGGTTGGAAAAGGGTGCAAATCCTGCGGGGAGTTATTTAAATCCATCCATTTCCTAAATGGAAGGAAACACAAAAACCAAATCTGGGCTTTTTTTGGACAGATATTTCGTTTTTTAACAAATCCACAAGACGTCAGTCTCAGCAGTTCCACGAGGCTGAGCTCAGAGCAAAATGTCCTTCCTTAAAGCCACCGGCCTGTATTACTGCAGTTTCAACATTTCAAAGAAAAGCAGTTCATTTTTATGGGTTTATGTTTCATCTCTCCTGGAGGAGGTAAAGCAGTTAAATCCCCTCCAACCTCTGACAAAACTGCATTGCACCGCCTGCTCCTCCTCACGCCAGGCAATAACGTCACCGGCTGGATCGTTAGTCCAGCCCGGGGCCAGTTAATGCCAATTTTGCACATGTTTTACACCTATTCTCAAGATGTGGCTGCTTCTTAAACACCTAATTCAATCAATTGTGATTGTGCCAAAGCAAAAAAAGAAGGACACGTGATTACGGGAAACCACGTTGGTGAAGATGGCTTCAGAAGAAAGTCATGTGGCGCACGGAATGGACCTCACCCTGCCTTGAGGGCTAGCGGGATCCGTGCACATCGGCACGGAAACGGGGGGTAGCGCGGCAGTGTCGCCGTGTCCGTGGTGACGGCGCGCTGGGCACACGGCAGGTTTAGTGCTTCCTTTCATTACACGGGAGCCGCTACAAGTAACTCCCGTCCCGAATAACAGATTGTGTCAGGACAAGTAACTCAGCGATCTCACCCCCCCCCTCCATTTCTTCTTTGTGTTTTTCCTCTTTTACTCCGCCTTGCGATTTCAGCTCGGCAGAGAGAGAGGGGACAAAAAAAAAAAGGGTGTTCCCTGGAATCTGGTAACAAGGAGCATTAAAAAGCGTCACACTCATGTTTCTGTCCATTGCTCGCCCCAGCAAGCCAGCCCCTCCCCCTCATCCCCCCCGCCCCCAAAATGTCCCGGTCTCTTGA
>JAODJW010000062.1:5682086-5696605 GCA_026777045.1 Hyperopisus bebe | reverse complement strand
AGAGTGGGGGGGGGGGGTTGGGGGTGGGGGTGGATACCTAGATCCAGTCAGGAGATTAGAAGACATAAACTTTCACTGCTGCTCACAGTTGGGGCAGCAGAGGTGACCAGTGACAAAGAGGCTTATTTATGAGATTCTTTGTGAAGCTGCATCTATTGGAAGAGATAGCCAATCAGCCAAAAACGGGAGGGGAACATACATCCAATCCCAAGCCAGGCAGGGGCCTGTATCACAAAGTAGGATTTCTTGCTTAGCCGAATAACTTGTCAGATTTAAGGCAGTCTGGCCTAAATGCAAGTGACCAAAAAAAGTCAATTTAAACCGGGGTACCTTAAATCTGACAAGTTATGAAGCTAAGCAAAAAAATCTAACTTCGTGATATAGGCCCCTGCAAATGTCCGAGTAACTGAAAAAAAAAAGTTTACAAAGCAGGACCGAGAAAATCATTTTGAAAAGACTGTGGCAACTACCACCTTGGAACTATACTGGACAAGTGGACAGTGGATGGATGGATGGATGGAGCCCTACTTTCGAAGGGCAGGTCAGACATTGCCCACAAAAACCAGACACACACACACAAACACACACACACACAAAACGGACATAGTGCCGTACTCATTTAATCAATGAGAAACTGGCATGCAGAGTTAAGATACCAAAGGAAGCTTTTAGGATTACTCTTTGATCTGATAAACGCCTGTGAAGGTCATACACCACAAAGATCATATTTTTCACCAAACTAAAAATGAATAAATATTTGGGATCAATTCAGACGAGTCTCACTTGAGTGCAGAGTGTAGAATCGCGAGTTGAATGGGCAGATGAGTGTATAAATGACACAGCCAATGAGAACGGCAGGGGGAATTAACATGCAATACCCATACAAGAAATGTTGGTGCGCTGGCATGTCCGACGGAGCAACGGTGTTCTGAGCGTCCCATTGGACGTGACCACCAGGGGGCAGTACAGGGGATGGGGTAAATGCAACGGAAATATCCCGTCAAACGTTTGATCACAGCACACTTATTTGCGAAAAAAAAACAAATACAACTATATTGCATATTTACCGGAACCTCAAAAAAAAAAAAGTCAACGATGCTAATGAAAATTTATACAATACGTTAATTTATGCACAGACTAAAAAGTGGCATAAATCTGCTTTAGTATTCCAAGGAATACCCTTATTTTACGCTTATTTTATTTTTTAAAATATGTAAAATCACAGTACATAGATTTTAATGTGTAAGAAAATGTATGCAAATACATGAGTGTATAAATGACACAGCCAATGAGAACGGCAGGGGGACTCAGTTACGTATGTACATTGGTTGCACACAATAAAATCTTGTTTTGTCAACATGAATCTTTCATTAGAATTTTACATTGGACAAACGAGTTTTATTATGCAATTTTAACCCAATGGTTTCATGATTTAAACGTCTTCATAGGAGAAACATAAAATAATGAGTTAGGATATACGGACTGCATATTTGCAAATTCAACTATCGCCCTTTTGCCCTTTTCAGTCTATACGATATCGACAACTGTAGGTCTTCAAAGCTAAGCCCTGTGCTTTGAACGCTGTGTGACAGACACCGCATGTCGATTTCAAACCTGGGGATTAAACGGTATTCAAGAACTTGTGCTAGAAATATAAGATGATCGAGATTTTCTTCTTTTTTGGTCCCTTGTTGATAAGGTAGAAAATAAAGGGAAGCTTTATTTTCACATCCCCTAATCATTTGGGGTATTCTCTGTCTGCGAAACCGAATCACGGAACCCCCCCCCCCCTTCCACCTCTCCCCCGAGACCTCCTTTCATTTAAAGCGAATTCCGACCAATTATTACAGCAACACTCTCAAGCGCCCATGGAGAAGTGCAGCTGCCCTAATTTGATAATAAGGACGGCCGGCTTTGTTCCTGGGGGTCTCTATTTCATGGTGAATACGGCTCCCTTTTTCCCCCACTTCCTTTCAAACTCACATCAGGGACAACGAGTGACCCTTGAAAGAGACCAACTAAGATAAATGAACCGTTCGCTCCGAGCCCTTCTGCCACTTTTCAGTTTCAATTTGTAGCATTTATTTAACTGAAGTTGTCCTCACCACCTGGCGGCTCAAAACTAAAAAAAAATAGTTCTGCTTGCTGCACTTCCTTGGCGATATAGAGATGTTTATTTAGGGCGGCTAAGAAATGCCTATATATTTGACGAGCTGATAATCTGAGTAAATCCTATTCTTTTCTTAAAGCAATACAAACAATCCCCTTGCCAACAAAAGTCTCGCTGGACACCGAAGTCTTGTAGCAAAATTACACATTAAATAAAACTAAAACAAAAAAAAATCCATGTATAGCAAGTACTTAAGAGTCACAGTCGATAGGCCTTAGTCAATTTAGTCAAGAGTGCAGAAATGCTTTTGGCTTGTGTGAATAATTTTTAATGCTCTTTGACAATCACGGGGTCCTGGCAAGACTTCGATTTAAAGTATTATAGGCTAATTATTGTAGTTCACATATATGAATATATGAATATACCACCAAATACCGTCAGAACCAAAGATTTATGAATTACGTAAACGTGCAAGTAATTACATTTAATCAGTGTTGGTGTCTCTAATCAGTGCATCCGTGTCATTTACTCGTACACATATAGATCTAATTACTTGGCACGTCGTATCCAAATATTAATTCATATCTGTGAAACACCAATGGCTTAAATGTAATATGCTAGTAATTGGTTTGTGTCAATGTTTTATTACTTGGACTGTAGAGCCCAATCGAACATATTTTTTGTCCCTGATTGTATTACTGTCACGTATTGTTTGCGATTATTAAACTGCATTGCATGTGCTAGGGAAGAACCTAGTGCAATTGTATATTAAATAGTCTTATAGAAGAAACATGTTTAACTTGTCAAAAGTATTTAAACCCATTTGCCAAAGAATTTACCCTAAAGCGGAGAAGTGGAAAACATACAGGTAGGTTAACGGTCACGGGGCAAGACGCCCGGGATAGAGTCCACAATAATGAATCATAATAAACGTTTCAGGCGCATTCACAATTTCACGGTCTTCCGTTCTCGACGAGCTCGTCCAGTGTCCGCACTGCAAGGCAAGGGGATTCTGAGGGGCGGGGCTCTGGTCGCAGCACCGCCTCTGCTCGTGAATATTAACAAGACGCGCGCGTTACCGCCCCCAGCTCCCTGAACTTGCTGTATAGATGGAACAGCCAGTCGCTCGCAGAAGGTGCTTTCTTAGAGCGTCTCTATTATTGTTTCGCAGCTGATTAGGAAAGAACAATAAAAAACAGTGGTGATAATTGCACCCGCAAATAATAATACAACCACGAGAAAAGGAGGCAGGGTACTTTGGGTACTTTGCATTTGAAATCTCTGATCTTTTCAAGAAGTGTTTTTCTCCACCCGTGCATGTTCAGATCGGAGGAGTATATTAGAGCCGTGAGTCGGCCAGACTTCTAGTTACAAAGCGAGCGGCAAAACCAAAAAGGAGGCATGATTTTAAGACGGAGTTCGGTTTTTGCTACTTTTTCCGTACATGCATTTTTGCTTTGCCTATGGACACAGGTAGCTATGTGGATATTTTTAATACGAATGATTTCTTGTGTAACAAAAAGGATCCTTACGTGTTTTTTGGTCTCATACTGGAGAACATTAGATGAAAATGAGTAATTTATAACGCAGACTGTACCTGATTGATGGCATTGTTTGTTTTTTTGTACGGTGGTGTCTCTAATTTTTAGTAATTTAAATGCGAAGAAAATGTTGATAGTTTTCCATTGATCCACCGGAAAGCCTTTTCCTAAGGACAGTTCTCAGCATTGCTGGCCAGTTATTAGTCACAGCTTATATCGGGTGTTTTATTCAAGTTTGCAACTGAGATTTTTTTACCTTGTTTTGTCGCTTGTCACTGTTAATTGCTTTTCTTTATAACAGGTGTCGGACGCATCGGGACACTTCGAGTTGCAGATCCTGTCCATGCAAACCGTGAACGGGAAGCTGCTGAGCGGGCGGTGCTGCGGCGGCGTTAGGAGTGCGTCGGATCAGAGGTGCACCAGGGACGAGTGTGACACGTACTTTAAAGTGTGCCTCAAGGAATACCAGACCAGGGTTGTGACGGCCGGGCCTTGCAGCTTCGGTACTGGATCTACGCCTGTCATCGGAGGGAATACATTTTCTTTGAAGAACACAATGAGGAAAGAGAAATCTAGGATTGTATTGCCTTTCAGTTTTGCGTGGCCGGTAAGTGGGATGTCTTGCGTATAGTCCACACGCATTTGAAGCTCCGTTGAAACTTCTGTGTGTTTTACACGATAATGGAATTTTAACGGACACACATGCGAGTCCACGTGGTGGTTCATGCCGAGTTGTTCATAAGCATCTGACCATCCGAGGGTTGGGAAGCGGCTTTACTGTGTCATGTGGTTAAATGTGCTAAACAAATTTGCAAGCTTGATTTCCACGTCGCTGTCAAGCTGTTTCTGCGCTGTTTTGGCATGGCGCTGTTACAGAAGTCCGGGGAGCAAGTCATGAACCACTTTCACGACCGCTGCTTTACCGTATAATAGCCTGTATATTTTTATTTCCGCGCCTGTCATTGCAATCACAAGTAGGATTTTGCATGTCCATTATACATTTATTCCCGTCCTTGGCATACAAAGCTCCGTAGCCAAATGTCACATAATACTGTAAATATTTTCTTTTCTTCTTGAACACTTGTGCGACATAAGCAAAAGTATTTGATTGAGCCACTCTCATTCCTCGCTGTTTAGATGACATTTTCTTGATGATTTTTTTTTCCGGGTTCGTAACTGTTAATATTGTCAGACGAGTACGAGCTGGTGTTATCTCAGACTTTGCGGTGGTGTGTAGTATTTCAGAGCCGAGGAACGGGCAGAGAATGAGGGTCAAGTAACTGGCGGCCTCGGCCAAATGCCACAGCGGCCAGCGGCCAGATCCGTGTCTCCCGGCATCGCATTATGAACATTCTATCTAGATTTATCCCGTTTGTAACTCCATGCATTATCCAGCCTTGCAGTATTGGTAGTTTATTAAAGGGGATATTTTTCTTTGTTTTCAACACAGTAGTCTCGACGGTCTCTTTTGAATTTTCTATGCGTGCTGGGGCCATGCGAAGTTTATCTCGCAAGAATAAAGCGTTAGGGTGTATGTATGCCCGCAATAATAAACGGGTATTTATGCTACAGCTTAAATGCCGAGCACTAAGTTTTTAAAGGGGGTGCATTAAACAATCTGGAGAAGTTTATACAATTCACCTGCCGAGGACGGGTAATGCTACACGAAGGAATATTTAGTGTTAATCACTGTTAATGCCTTGAAATGCTCTTTATTTTAACCGTGCAGACGGTAACAAACACGCAGGATTTTAAACAAGGTTTTGAAGTGAGGTTGGGTTTTGGAGCAGGGCTGAGGTTAATGTTTTACGATATTTCTCCAGGGTTGACCCCGATCTGCCTGGCAGTCCGTTTGCCAGTGAAATTGTATTCGGGGATGTTTTCTTTTGCTCCCTATCAAAGGTATCAGACACTGAGGGAGTTGTTTCAAAACGACCGTAATGGAGGCAATAAAACACCTGGCTTATCTGCTCGCTGTAGTTAACATACAGTGCCGCAGAGAATCGCACAAATGTGCACTTTGAATCTATAACTTTCTGCCCGATTCGAACGGCAAAAAAGTCAGCAAAACACAGCCCTGAATTCGCAGCTGGCCCCAATCCTCATTCTGTCCTTACATTAACCTTAACCACACGGCCGCAGCCGTGAAGTAAAAATAGACTATTGAATTTGTCATGTCACAACTTTATGTCGGTGTCAAACTCATTTGTAATGTTATATACGTACTTAGACCCCCACATACGCCCACCCCCGCTTTTCAACCGCAAAAGTTCCCATGGTTTATGAATTTCTAATATTGTGGTTTAAATTAAAGGTCCCTATTATATTTATTGAAAGGCTGCACTTAAACAGGCATTTATGTTCAGGATTATTAATTAATTTACCATTGCAGCCATCGAAGGGATTAACTGATGAAAAGCAAGATTCCTGGCAGTGGTGTCATGTTATTCAAAGACTGTATGTATCCCTAGTAACTAGTTTTAAAATTATTTAATTACCCGCCACCATCACCACCGCAGATTTGCGCCAAGAGTTGTTCGTCAAAAGGACAAGGTTAATCAGATGCTGTCATCTCGCATACTTGCCTTTTAATGCGTTTCCCATGCAGACATTTCAGCGCAAAGCCCGCCGCTAAATGTGTGCCGTTCCGAAAGCGAAAGCAGCCGCTCTCACTGGGAGACGGAGACGGCAGCTGGACTAACTTTGACGGTTCAGAAGAGCACTTTCCAGGAAGCAGTGAAAGTTTTCCTCTGCCATATTAGATTCGGGCGCTTGGGCTCGCCTTGTTCTTTACGCGTTTGGAGATACCAGCCAGTAAATGGGATAATACGATAAGAGCCTATTTGCTGTGTAATGACCTAGCAGAAGGATAGAATATACCTGAAATGAACGTTTCTGAGAGGATTTTCGGGTGCTGGGTGGCATCCTGGATGAAAAGTGGAATGTTGCTGGGAGACACTGGCAGTGTTCTGCCAGCGAGACCTTGGGTCACTGTTTAGTGGGACATGCAACAGTGCTATGACGTTAGAGCTTTTCTGTGAGATATTTATACATGTATATATGTAAATATATACTCATGCAGACGTTGGGTGTACACTCATTAGCTGTCATTAAACTTATGATGCTTCAGTCCAATATGTTGGTGATCAGGATTAAATGGTCCTTGTAAATGATTTTGCATGATGAGACTTATTGTAGGTTATGCAAATACACCTTTGCAGTTATTCCTATTTCAGGGTTGGGATCTTTATGCCACTGTGGCCTGGGTATCACCCAGAGGATTCTGGGTAAAGTGTACCCCCCCCCCCCCCCTGCATTGCACTGCAGGAAAGATGATTGACTGTTGAGGCAGGCGTGTGGTTGGGTTTCGGTTCATCAAAGGTCACGGCAACCCTCTCAGTCCTGCTGGGATCTCCAGGCAGAAAGCCTTCTTGTTCAAGCGCGGTCTTTGTGAAGGAGCACGCCTGACCAGACCTGAGGCATTCCTCTCTCCCTGAGCTGGTCTCCCGTAGCACCTATTGTGTCTCATGGGGCAGGTAGATGTTACGCGGTGAGGGGTCCATTACAATGCCAATTCCTGCACGGATAAACCGCCCCCCTCCCCCCTTGTGGTGTTGCCCGGCAGCACGTGTGAGCTGGGGAGGGGGGCTGGGGGGTTTGGGGGTAGTTTTTGGCTCTGTGCTGCCAGATTTTTTGAAAGCGGCCACCCAGACAGGGGCACCATTAACCAGGAACAAAGGCAAGCCCAGACCAGCTGAGGCCAGGATTATCGTGCATAATGAGGCTGCCCAACAATAATGCCTGAGCAGACAGGGTGACAGGAAGTGGCAGTGGACTCAGCAGAAATGGACTCAGAGGCAAACTGGTCCTACTCCACTCAGGCCCAGGTTGTGCGTTAGGGTCACAGTCTCCCCAGTTAGCTGCACAGACCAGTGCTTCTCCAGTGTCCTCTGTTAAACTGGAGTGACGGCGGGTGGTGGATAGTCAGGGAACAGGCCTTAAGCAGTGACAGTGACATGTTGGTTCCTTGTGACAACCTGGGATGTTTGCAGTTAAGGCCAAATTGAAACAGGAAAGAGGTTGTTATGGAACGAGCTTAATTGTTTTTCTGTGTGGAGTTTCAGAAAGCAACATTTGTTGCTGCAGACTTGACTAGAAGAACATTCTACCTCCAGCTTGACATGCTGGGGTTCATTCTGGCCGACACAGATGTTCTGGATTTAAGTGGGCAGTCTGAGATCTTTCAAATCAAAATCATTTCGGGGGGGATAATCTACTTTCCCCCCAGGGCCCGAGATGAGTGAAGTGATCATAAATAGTGTTTTACGTACTTTGCCACAAGACTCTGGGGGTTTACTGAGATGGGGGCATCTTAGTGGTCCGCTGGGGGCAGGCAGATGAGTGTCCAGAGGTCTGTTATCGTGACAGCCCCCCCCCACCCTTTTTGGGAAGTCTGAGACAGACATAAGTATGAGCTGGTTGCTCTAATATCATTCCAGTTTTCCACAGACGCCTCACGGCAAATGGGGCTGTACCTCCCATTCCTCTGAAGGCAAAGGTCACTGGGGTCACAGCCCACAGCGGGGGGGGGGTTCAGCCCTTCCTGTTAGAGATCAGGTATTCAGGTGAATGGAGCCTCGTTGGGGGAGGAGGGGCCTGTAAGGGCCTTTCTGTGTTGCTGTGGTGTAATAATACTGTACATCTTGCCTGCGTTTTATGAAGTCAGAAAGAATGTAAGTAAAAATGCCTGTTTTACTATGGGCACCCCGTTAGAATGAGTGACACATCAAGCCTAACTGCTTCGAATGCTCTAGCTCTGAGGCGGATATAAGGTAAAAGTGCACATGTTAAAAAATATGGACTGTCTCCTATTCTGGTGGGGGGTGGGGGGGCATTCTCCAGAGATCACTGGGAGCGGTAGAAGCCCTTGTTAGCCCCCGTTAGAGATGCTCGGGCTTGGTTTGGCAAACGTTCAAACGACTGACGGCTTCAGCAGAAGCCTGGGAAAAGAGAACCTGGCAGGTGAAAGGTCATCGTCACCGATAACCAGATCGTGAATTATGGGGTGAGATTAATTGGGTCAAGCCGCAAGCTCAACCCTAACAGTTTTTTTTTAAAACGGGAATCCTGTTTGAGAAGCAAGAATAAACAAATGCTCGGTGAGATGCGGCATGAGCCGACCTGTGGGGGGGGGGGGGACATCAGCCACCCTCCCCAGGTGTGGAACATGCGGGCTGCCTCTCTGGACACAGGCCCTCGCTGCCGGCCGTGTTTGGGCTTGCCCAACGATCTCACTCTCATTTGCGGCACTTTCCCACAGTTACCGGTGCGGGGAAACCGTGTCGTCCTCACGGGTGTCGGGCCTGTGTCCGGGCTGCTTTCCAGCTCAGGAAGTGGGGGCCAGGAAGATGTGCAGGAGAGGCATTAACGCCAGCAGGGAGAGACACAATGACAGCTGGGATTTGTTTATCTTTTCCAGAACTTTATCGTACTGGAGAAGCAAAGATAGGTACGTTGGAGGTTTTCCCTCTAAGGATTGCATGTTCAGGCATTCCCAATTCCTGGTATTTGGCAGTTGGGAGTGATTTGGGTCTCTTGGATAATTTTAACCAGAGACCTGGGATCAGGATGAGGCAGGATCCTCGCCACGATTACATGTGGCTCCTCCACTGCGTATTCTGGAGAATTCCGCCGCTAGTGGGGTCAGTGTAAATGTGACAAGTAGGTGGGCCGAAATTGCCCAGGGCAGAGCTCGACACACACCAAAAGCACGACCATCCCCCCCACTTTACCCGTCACCTGATACTGGTGAGAGCCCCGGCGGCCTGAGGAGGGACAAAGCGTTTCTAAGAGGAGAGGAGATAAAGAGCGCCCCCGGTGGCCTGACCTATCATGGCACTCACTCATTGCACATGAAGGCATATATGTTTTTACTCATTTACCAAACGCTTTTATACAAAGCAATGTGCAATGTTTTTTTTTTTGTTTTGAGAAAGCAGGACCAGACAGTCCCTGCGGGCACCTCGCTCAAGGGCCCAACGGTGAAATTATTTGGTGAAATCATTTGTTTTCACACACCTACACACTGTCACATTCCTCACACACAAAGACACATGCACGTGCTCACAGCTGCATTAGCCGGAGAGCTAATTAATGATTCTTAATCCCGTTCCAATATAACTGACAAACAGACTGATAGCAAAGAAAACATTTTGACATTGTTTTTTAATTGTCCCCATGGCTTTTGCTTCTCAGGATTCACTCTCCAGGGACATTTCCTTAAAGGTCTCCGCCCCCCGACAATGTGCCAAAATTGATAGTCATGATGGGCAGTGCCAAAAAAACAGGCGTTATCAAACCTTGGCACACGAGCGCGGGGAGGTGAGCAGGGGTGTGTGAAGATAGGAATCCTGGAGGCTCAGAACAATAACAGGAGTTACCTTCATGGCAAACACCTGCTCTGCTGCCTGCTGGGAGGGGACTCCTGTTCAGTATTCTTGTCTACGACTCCTGTCCGGGAATCCTATCTGTTCGGGATTCTGGTCTGAGATTCCTGTTTGCGATTCTTGTCTGGGACTCCTGTTCCTGGTGGTTCCTGAACGAAGCACCCCTATTGTGGGTTACGCAGAGTGATGTGCTGAAATTGATCTGGAATGGAGGGAGGGAATGATGGCAGATGAAGGAAGGAACGATGGAATGAAGTAAAATCCAAAATATGTAGTTTTTTGCTTTTCAGTTGTTCCAAAGGATCTGAGGCATCATTTTCAGTTTTAACGCTGTTACGTCACTGTGTCGGGCGATGTCTAATACCTTCATAAAGATTTTTATCTTTTGTTTCCGATAAGACGCGTCTTAAAGGTGTCATGGAGATGTACCGTTTACTGTACACAGCAACATGTTTCCCCCGGCAACAACACAGCGATTTATGTAGAATTAGCTGTCATCTGAGGCACGCAAAATTCACCTGGGAGCGTCTGACAATATATATAGTCCTACTGCATATGACAGTGATTGAAGCTGTTTACTAAGATCTTTTACTTTGATCTTGGACTCATCCCAGGATCCAGTGGCCTCAGTGCCAATAATTAGAGAGGCAGAGTAATCAGTTTAGTCATATAAATCTTCCGCGCCTGAGTGATCCTCTCCACCGCGCAGCTCTGTGAACTTGCGTATCTTCGTCCTGATTAACCGATTGCTCCTGTGTTTCCTGTCTTCCTCAGAGGGCCTACACATTGATTTTGGAAGCCCTGGACTTCAATAGCAGCAGCAGTGGAAGCAGTAAGTATCACTCCCCCCCCCCCCCCCCCCCCCCTCCAGTGTGTAAGGCAGGTCAGAGAGGCCCAGTGAGCGCAGTGGGCAGCCGGACATTTTTTGTGTAACATAGAACCAATTTGACTACAGGAACTGATATGTGGGTCCCAGAGGTGTTGTGGGGGGGGGGGGCTGAGATTGGCATACTGAGCCTTTCAGGTCAAAGATAGAAATGGAAGTTCACCCTCCAACCCCCTCCAAGTCTCAGATCATGCTGATAGACTGACGGGTGCTCCTGACAGAAAGAGAGCGAGCAGGGTGCAAGCAGATCAGGGATTGGGGGACATGGGGGGGCACATGGGGTCGTATACCTATGAAAATGTTTTTATATACTTGATGACTAACAGCAGGTGAGGTTGGGGGGGGGGGGGGGGGGGTACCTGATCCGTGAAGCGCGGTTATGCGTGTGAATAGGACCCAGTCTGTACCCACACGCACACACAGACTCATGTCCGGGTCTGTCGCCAGGATAAAGATCCATGCCTAGACAGACCTGCGGGCGGGATGTGGGACCTTTAGGGCGGGGACTGGCGAGAGATGGGGGCAGGTCGGGCCGGAGCGAGTTCAGCAGGCAGTGTGCCTATGACACCCTTTCAAGACGGGCCATTAGGCACATGGCGTCAAAACTGGCAGCGTGCAGTGAACCCCCGCCCCCCCAGGCCTGGCTTGTAAAGAACACCCCTCCCAGCCCCCCACCACCAACACTGCGGCAGGGAAAAGCCACATCACGGATTCTGATGTAGATATAGAAAAAAAACTGTGCAGTCTGGGTTACGGCGAGGTCAAAGGTCGTTCCTTTCAGCTCGTTCTCGCTTCCTGTCTGTAAAGATAAGCGTACCACGGATTGGTCAAATATTGACTCTGATTTTTTTTTCCCCCCTCCTTTAACCCTCTGTGGCACGGTTAAGGGACGCAAAGTCTAGTTAAAGCCGCAGCGAGGGCTGTCCAGCGGGGAAGTGGAAGCCCAGAGTCCCCCATATTTTGTTTACCTAGAGTGGCGAAACGGGGCGGCTCCGTGGCTCCTCCCACTGGCATGATGCCAGCGTGACGCCGGCACGGCGTTGTGAAACATTTGCTTTGCAGCCCGACCGCCGTGCCCCCCAGGCCTTACTCTGACCGGATCTGTCGCTCGCAGAGTCAGTCTTTTTAGCAGACGACCCCTAACCCACTCTGCCGATTTCCTGAGATTTCACAGCAAGGCCTGGAATATTCCGTCTGTTAAACAGCACGCCTCAAGCCCGCGGTTGGTCAGGTGCCCGTGGCGGCAGGTCATATGAGCTCGCAACGTTGCCCCCGCCACACACCGCAGCCCAACAGCGAAATGCCGCAGAGGACCTCGGCATTCCTGACTAACGTGAAACATCATTATCTCCCCATGTTTCTCTCCACCCCCCAGAGCTGGCTGCATGAGGCTCCTTCCTCTCTCCTCTATCTTCACTCCTGCAATCAGGGGCGGGACCACAGGGGCACTGGTCCCAGCTGAAAGCTGATTGGGCCCCTCCCCTGTCACTCATCGATTCAAACCATATCATTGGCTAATGATGAGTTTGCCCCCTCTATACGAATTATAGAATTGTCCCTGATTGCGAAGAGTTTAGATTTTGGGGTGGGGGGGCAGTGTAACAACGCATTGAGCGTAGAAGGTCCCAAAGGAGAGCCAGGCACCATAGTCCTTCTAGGCCTGTCCTGTCACTTACGCTAATAGGCTCCAGGAAGGCACTTGCCTGGGTGTGATACAGAGAGGAGGGGCAGCTTATTATGAACATTGGTACTGCTGGTGTGGCTGCTGAAGTTGGGAGGGAAGCCTGGCAGCCAGTGGGACCAAATATCCACCATCCGTAAACTTATGCTGACTGTGTCCAACAGTGCTGGGACAGAGGAGGCGGGGTTTATTAGATTCAAACATTCTATGATTGGGCATATGCTAGATAATTGGCATCCAGGTAACCCAATGAGACCCTTAGTCTCAGACGTCGCCATCTCCCCTCTGACTGCTCAGGTTCCGAGGTCATTGAGAGGACGTCCATCTCAGGCATGATCAACCCCAGCCCAGACTGGCAGACCCTGAAGCACAATGGGCCCGTGGCCCAGTTCGAGTACCAGATCCGGGTCACCTGTGATGAGCACTACTACGGATTCGGCTGCAACAAGTTCTGTCGGCCGCGGGACGAGTTCTTCGGGCATTACACCTGTGACAACAACGGCAACAAGACCTGCCTGGAGGGATGGTCCGGACCTGAGTGCAACAAAGGTGTGGAGCTTAACAGTGCACCTTGCTTGGAAGATGTGCCGTAGGAGTTACTTGTTAGTGTGATTTAGGGACCAGGTGGGAGGGATGCAAGGCATTCAAGTACTGACAGGGTGACCTCTGACCCCATTGTGACATCATGGCCCAACATGTTTTCTGCATATCAGTGGTCTCTGTCATGGGTGCTCATTGTCTGGGGCCTAACTGGTGGATTTGGGGCAGCATAACAGCACCAGGCCCGACCGCACCATAGCAGACAGTCACTGCACATATAAATTTAGGACGTCTTACCATTCCAGTGGGAGGGTAGAAGTCTGCCATGGGGGTGGAGGTGCAGGGGGGTGGGCGTTCGGGGCCGGTTGGTGGCACACTGATGCTGAGTGTCTCCCTCTCTCCTCTGCTCCCCTTCTCTCTCCCCTCCTCCCTGTCTCTCTCCTTCTTCTCCTCTCCGTCTCTCTCTTTGCCCTGCTCTCTCCCCTCCTACCTGTCTCTCTCCTTCTTCCCACTCTCTCCTCTCCTCCCTGTCCCTCTCCATCTTCCTGCTCTCTCCTCTCCTCCCCGGCCCTCTCCTTCCTCCTGCTCTCTCCTTCTTTCCTTCTCCCGCTCTAGCGATCTGTCGACAGGGCTGCAGTGCGGAGCACGGGTCCTGCAAAGTCCCGGGAGGCTGTACGTAAGTGACACGTCCGGGCCGGCACTGGGGAAGGGGGCTGGGATCATGGGCTTTGTATACATTTCGGCCATAGATTTAACGTGCATGGAGGAGCCTGGTCAGGCATACCTACTCTCACTATCGAAATTCGTGTCGTAACCAGCAGCACGCGGAACCCTGAAGTGTCCGAATCTGAGCGACTCTGCATTACTGTACATGGCAAACCAGAGCGACAAATGGGACGGACACAGACATATTTGAAAGCAAGATTAGCGTGCTCCCCCGCCCCTTCGCTCCAGCTCGCCAAAACCCCAGGGTGCTGAGAGCTTAATGGCGTGGACGGAATCCTGTCAGAAGACATTGACAGACCCTCCATTTCCCTGCGTGGCTTTGATGTTACTCCCACGCAAGAAACAATAGAAACCAGAACACCCCCCCACCCTGCCCCAGGGTGTAGCCGCCTTCCCCGGATCTGCCCTCAGAGGCAATTAGCACACAGTCTGGAGTTACAGCTGGGCCGAGGCGCTCACTGGACTGTGTCCTGCAGTTACAGCTGGGCCGAGGCGCTCACTGGACTGTGTCCTGCAGTTACGGCTGGGCCGAGGAGCTCACTGGACTGTGTCCTGCAGTTACGGCTGGGCCGAGGCACTCACTGGACTG
>JAODJW010000062.1:5653042-5672608 GCA_026777045.1 Hyperopisus bebe | reverse complement strand
CACAGGGGGATGTGTGTGTGTGTGGGTGTGTGTGTGTGTGTGTGTGGGGGGGGGGGGGGTTGGTGGCTGTGTGAGAGGCATGAGCTGGCATGAAGCAGGAGGGAGGTGGGATCTTTGGACCCCCGCCTGGACACCAGTTTCCACATAGAACTGTCATCTCCAGAACTGTGAGTGTCAGGTACCATGGAAAATTCCAGCATGGGTGTCTGGGACGGAGGGGGGGGGGGGGTCCTACTCCCAACTCCTTGTGAAAAACACACAATTAGATCAGTTGTACTTGTACTGGGGTCCGGAGGTCAAATTTATGGTTGTCTGTGTCTGTAATACTGAGAATTGTTTTTTTTTTTTGCCGGTGCCAAGAGCTGATTGGCTTAGGAGTGTCCCCCCCCCCCAAATCACACATTAGCGCTCCCTCTGTTATTTTTGGGAATCACTTCCTTCTTTGTCCCGTATAGAAAAAACGTGCTCATGCCGTAACTTGACTGCTGAAGATCCAGTACGGGAGCCTGGGGGGGTGGCGGGGGCTGTATGTGGGAATCGGGGCTCGCTGAGCGATTCCGACACGATTATTTCCCTGCTTCACGACACCGGGTGTGGATCCTTAGAGACTCTAACAGGCTTTTCACAGGAGGAATGCGGAGGCTCCGGAACACGGCGGGGTGTCCCGATAATGCCAAGCTTTACGCGCCCCCCCCACCCATAGCGCAGTCAGACCCCATAACGCGCCTTTCTGACACACCGCCATTGGGCAGATAATTCATAATGAATGCCTGTCCAGCACGGTGAAGAATCATTCCTTCATTTCTGTGATAACTTCTGCATTGTTCTAATTCATTATAGAAGCCAGTTACTTGACTGCAGACAGACATACAGAGAGACATAAAGATAGAATCAATCTCCAAAGTAAAATTAAGGAAATTTAAGATGGTATCTATTTCAGTTTTTATTAGAGTTTTTGTTATTATTAATTAACGTCGGGCATCTTTCTTCACCCCCCCGCCCAGACTACCTGGTCCCGTTGCTGAGCTCCGTGTTCATCGTGATCTGGATCCTGGCCCTGGTGGTGGCGTTTCTGTGGTGCTTGCGGCGACGGCGGCGGCAGAAGCAGGGCAGCCATGGTAGCTCAGCGGGGATGGCGCCGGCCGAGGGCGGGGCCACCAACAACGTGCGTGAGCAGCTCAACCAGATCAAGAACCCCATCGAGAAGCACGTGGCACCCAGTGCCAAGGACTACGGCGGCAAAAACACCATCATCGCCAAAATCAGGACACAGAACACGGAGGCAGAGGAGGAGGAGATGGAGAAGCACCTGCAACGGGCTCGATTTGCCAAGCAGCCCGTCTACACGCTCGTCGACAGGGAGGACAAGGCCACGCCCACCAAGAACCCAACCTGGACAAACAAAAAGGACAACAGAAGCTTGGAAACGGCACACAGTCTGAACCGAATGGAATATATTGTATAGCAGAAATGTGGGGTTGCCATGCAACCGGGTTCTGTTTCACGTTTTTTTTTTTGGTGGGGTGGGGGTGGGCGGGGCTATGAGTTCGTAGTCCTTAAACTGTTGTCATATTTTGACTCAAAGGTTATTATTTACATAGAATCCCTATGTTAATTTAAGTCTCGACAAGTTGACTCACACTGGCAGTGTCTGTGGTCAACTGGGGAGGACCAGGTGCTGCATGTCACACCTATGCAGAACTAGATCCAGAAGCCCTGCGTATTAAACCCCCCCCCCACCCTCCCCGGACGCCTGGACGGTAATCGTGGGCTCCGTCCGAGGATTTCCTTAAATCACAGTCCAAAACTTTGCAAAAATGGTCTTATAGTATTATTATTTTTTAAGAATACAACACACAAAAAACAGCAAACAGGGCAGTCGGATCGCGGTGGTTTTTGAGCCAACTAGTTCTGTATTTGAAAGTGCCTTTGCAGCTCCGTACCACAACGATGTCAAAAAGAAAAGTTTTATTATTTATTATTTTTATTTTTAATTCTTGGGAAGGGCTGGGTCGATGTCAGCGGTCGCTGTCGAAATGAAGAATTTAAAGTGTCAATTTAGAACACTGTATAGATATGTACATTTTTTAATTAATCATTGTGTATATTTGATTTATTAACTTAATAATCAGGAGCCTTAAGACGCCATTCCCTTTCTATTTAAACGTATCGTCTAGATTTGAAGGTTTTGATGGCTTTGTGAGCTGACGACTTTCTATATTTTTGGTGACAATTGTTCCGTGTTTCATAAATGCCAAAATCTGAAGTGCTCTAGAAAGAATAGTTTATTTTTTAACAATAGATTGGGCATTTTTGTGCCTGTAAAAAAAGAATGTTTTGTACAAATGTCAGGTGTAACGAGTTCAGAAGTATCCTTTTCTGTCAGGACATCTTTAATTAAGGCGCGCTAGAAAAGGGAGGGGGGGGGTGCATATCGTCTTGCTGCTTAGGTTTTTGCCAAACATGGGGGGGCTACCCTGATGGTTAAAAGGACAAAAACGAGAGCAGAGGATAACGACAAATTTGCCCATGTAGTACGTGATAAAAAAACAAAACGAACTTTTAGGACAAATCTGTCAATGTATACATGCTATGATTTAGCGTAATGTGATAAGCTAGCCTCTGAATACTTGAACGGTAGGAAGGCATCGGGGAGGCTGCAGAAAGCGAAATGCAAGGCCCCAGCTCCAATAACAGGAGTTTGTGCTTTTGCTGTTCACAGTTTTCTGTTTTTCTGAGGCTTTAAAAAGCATGTTCTTTTTCGTTATCCCTGGAGTTTGCAGAGTGTACTTTGGACTTTGCCGTCAGACTTGAGGACAGACTTTTGAGGTGTTGTACCTGGCAATTTTTTAAAAAGTTGTATTTATTAAATATTTTGTATGAAAAGAGGTGGAAAGTGATCCTGTTTTTCATGCTTGAGGCGGACGGACAGACACCGGGGGCCACATATAAAGGCGTCAGTCTCGTTGGGGACCCGAGTCATTCCTTCCCCGCTGAAGATTACGCAAGCATGTTTAGAAGCGACATGCAGGGAGGGGGCAATATGCGTGGGGGCAGCCAATCGTCTTCACAGACAAAGGGTGTGAGGTCATCGTAGGCGATCTTGTGGGGAGTCACATGAGAATGGGCTTCTGACCCCCCCTCGTCCCTCCACCCACAAGGAATCTGCGTAAAGGACAGGGCCTCATCTGAGACACAGGGCCAGCAGGAACGAGACGAGAAGTACGGACACGTCCTCCACATGTACTGAATGCCACACCGGAGAAACTCTAAGCACCGGTGAATATAATGGATTTTTCTCTGGATTAGAGGAATCCGACGGCTCGGTTAAGCATTCCGTGGGCAGAAGCAGACGCGAGTCGCCCCCATACAGCCGTAAGAGGATGGAGCAGACTGCTTTTTCATGCTGCTGGGGGCGGGGCAACCTACTGTTGCATTTTGTTAGGAAAAATTTGCTTGAAATCCCGATGACTGCAGCACATTAAACTGAGCCTTCTATGAATAAACGGGTTCTAGGTATCAGTGTTTAAATCCACGTCCAGAAAACGCCAGTTTCCAGGTTCTGTTCTATAAAGTGGGACCACATAATGCACAGGCAGAACCGGCTTCGCTTTAGCTGGAGGAAACAGAGAAGCGGGACTCTGTGGAGCCCGTCAGGCCAGAAGTCTGGTCCGGAAACACTCACCCTGCACTTGGACACTACAAAACTAAACGTGCGCAAAAAAACCACCCTGCTTTCCCGGTGTCCAGTTGCTGCGTATACTTTCATGAAGTTCTAAAAGGGCAGATACGGCACATTCGCTGCTATCTGTAGCAAAAGGGGCTGATGGGTAATCAGACTCATTTCAGTGGTGTAACGTGGCCGAATCTGAGCCGAACTGAAGCTTTTATAAATCACAGGGGGACCCGCATGGAAGACAGAAAAACAGCTTTATTAAAACCATGAATGTTTTTTTTATATAAAAGAAGCATCAAATTGGGTCTGGAACGTGCAGGACTCGCTAACCATCAGGCCCTTCGGATCATGGGGGGGGGTGGTCCTCCCCGCTGGTTCTGGGTGGTCCCCATGGCACAGGCGAGGCCCGGTTCTTGGCACCGGGGAATAGCGGACCCTCCATCCCCCATAAATAACACACTCCCCGGATCTTAAACAAGTTCTGTGCCCATTTCTACATTAAAGGATTTTTATTAAAACTGCACATATTTACAAACGCCCAGTCCCTTTCGTTTGCCTAAATTGCCATGACGACCATTGGGAAACGAATACTGTGATTCTGGTCGTGGTGAGAGAAGCCTTGGAGAGGAGCTCGGAGCCGCAGGAGGGCGTCCCAAAGCCGACGAGTCTAAGCTGGGACGTTCTGACAAAGCCCAGACGTGCGGGAGCCTCCGTTAGAGCCGACGGGGGCCTCGGCTCCAGCCCGTCTGAAATATGGGCAATGGTATACGCATAAACAAACCCTCACGAACCCCCCCTCCCCCACCCCATTTCGCTTCGTATGCTCCCAGACTTCCGCGTGTTTTTAAAAACCCGACCGAACTTGGCTCAATAAGACCCTTTTCAGGAAAACCACACAGCAAAAATGATTCAGACATCAGGAATCGCTGTGTATATGCGCTCGCCGGACACGTGCCAGCACGACGTGTTCATTAAATCACACGCAGCATTATGGCCTGGGTGTCTCTCTTTCCACCCCCCACCCTCAGGCCCTCTTCAGCCGTCTCAGTCGTGACTTTCTGGGCACATTCTCCTCTCGTTCTATCTGTGCAGGCCCGGAGCTGACAGGCGGACGAGGGGGGGGTCCAGCCCGCCCAGACGGGCCTTTAGCATCCACGGCGGGGCAGTCCTGGCCCGCCAGCCCCGCGTCGTCTTCCGCGAGGAGCACTCCCGAGTCCGATTTCCCCGAGGTCAGCAGAACTGGTTCTGCCGCACTGTCAGCTGATCCGACCACTTGATACAGCCCGGGTTCCCGCGGACGCGTCGCCATGGAGACCGGCGCGAGGGACTCGGGAAAACGCGTTTCGTTCTTTGCCTCACTAGGGGAGTCTGAAGCCCATCTGAGGCACATTCTCTTGGCACCGTCTCCATCTTCCTGAGAACTGTGCCCGCCCCTCTCCCGTTTCTCTGGGCCATGCCCCGCTCGCGGTGGAGCTGAGTCACACCTCGAGGGGACGCCGGCGAGGCCGAGGGCCGCTATGGGGAGGCTGACTGTTCTCGGGCTGCCCGCCTTTCCGGGCTCCATGGAGGGAAGCCGAGGAGGGCCGTGAACTCGATTGTCCTCCCAGCCCGGCGCCTGAACCCCAGGCCGGCCGTCTCCAGCGAGCACCAGCGGGACACAGCCTTCCGACCCCGTCGTCATAGCAGCAGCAGGGGGCGGCAGCGGCTCTCCTCCAGGGTCCCGGTGTCCCTGGATTCGGGCATACGCCTGCTTGACGCTGCCAGATAACGGGACAAGTATGACGACAGGGTGTGGAGCGGAGGCGATGGCACCCCCCGCAGTTCACACGGAACATGGAACGGCATGCTGCACTCACATCTTTTGAAGGGCGTTCCTCTTTGTTATCGCAGCGCTGTCGGATGGGTTTTCGGTTTCACGGGCCCCGTGAAAATACTCTGACCTGCTCTGCCCATGGGCCGCCATCTTGAAAAGACAAACAGGGGATGGTGTGAGCGAAACAGAAAGAGAGAAAGAGTTCCCCCTGGAAACCCATGGTCCAAAAACAGTGCGACTGCCAGATCACACGAATATGACACCACAGGATGAATTATAATGCTGTTCAACCCCCCCCAAATTATCGACTCTTGTACTTCAAATCTTTTAATTCACCTTTAATTTTATTTCCCAGGTGCTGAGGGTCTGGCCCAACACTGCAGCCGCGATAATCATCACTGTTCTAGGCTATAGTTGCGAATCCTTTATCACACTGCTAATCAAAACAACGCACAAAAAAGGGGCCCAACGTTTGCCAAAATACCCAAGATTCTCACTAAGGGCTGGCAGCGAGGACTGATTCCTAAAGATAGAGGCACTTTCATTGCATCCCTAAATCATGACCCACCTTTCAGACAAGTGGAAAGTGCCAAGAAGGCTGCCAGAACCTGGACATACAGCGAGCGGCATGAAACTGCGCAATGGCCGGCCACCCATGTTTAACTAATTAATGAGCATGATGTGTGCTCTGTGACACTGTTCCCAGAACTCGGTGGGTGCGGGGAGGGTGTTAAGAAGGTTTTTCTTGGTTCTCACAGAACGCCGTGGATAGAGTGGACCGGAGACCAGAGGCAGCTCAGCAGGAGGGCTGCTTGTTCCGGAGTGAGCCGATCCGGATAGCGACAGAACCGGCCCCGGGGAGAACGAACCAAGATTATCGCATTCATTGCAGTTTGGGGACAGCGGATGAAGGGAATTAACAAGCATTAGGAACATTCCGGACCCTCTGCTCCCTTTATTAAACCCTTGTGCCGAACGTGGTGGCTCTGGGCCTGTGGCTCCGGATGGCTTCCAGAAATCACCACGCTGAACTTTCCCTTCTTGTTAGTTTTTTTCGGGTTCTGCTTCCCGGTTCCCAGAGACGTCTCACAAAAACAGGTGGTTGTAGACATGATTTTATGACCCCCCCCCCCTTTCTCTCTCTCCCTCTCTCCCTCCCCTGCACATCATAGGGCAAACCTATGAGGCGTCAGCTACTTATCCTTACACATCGTCGGGGGATTTTATTTTAAAAGACAAAGGTGAAGGTCCTGCACCTAAGCAGCACAGAGGACTCCTGATGCCAGGTGGAAAAGCGCTAACGGGGTGTAGGGAGGAAAGGGTTAACAGTGAACCGCCAGCCATCTGCAGCCTTGAGACGGTGCTGCGGCGAGGGGAACCTGGGGGCAGGGGGAGAAAAGCAACGAAAATCCATGCCAGTGCAGGAACACGGGGGTGAACCCATGGACACAAGAAGGGCCACCGCAACCACCAGTGATATACCTGAGCAAAAGGGGGCGTGGTACACAACCACCTCCCACATGTGAATGAAAGTGGCTGATCCAGCACACGGTCCAGAACCAGAACCCCGACTGCAGCACCCAGCCTCCCAAGAGACAGCGCTGAGCAACATCAACACAGTGCGATGTTCAAGACCCAAAAAAGGGCAAAGGAAAAATTAAAAAAAAAAAAAAACACTGTGAGAACGAAGGTATGGCAACTGCTTTCCTTGCCACCACACCCTGGGAGCGAGGAGAAGTTTATTTTGAAAGCTGAACAATTAACGTGGGGAGTATGAGTCAGACTCAGAGGACTGTGGGAAATGAAGAAACTGCAAGAGGCGAGAGCAGAGATACAAACACCACAAAGGAAACAGCTAAGGAAAAAAAGAGAAGCCAGGCCATTTAAAAAAAGAAAAAGGCAGCAATTTACTCGACAGGGTGCAGGACAGCCGTTCATATGTACAGTTATATAGTCACATTAAGCTGTGTATACAAAGGGCTGAGGTTAGCTTATGCCCGGTATGTACACAGAGGTCACCTCTTCAACGGTACATAAAAATAAAAAGAAACAAAACGGAGGCACAATGTCCACCCAGAGCATGGCGGGGGTTGGGCACGTCCCGTTTCAGTCAGGTGGAATTTCAGAAACAGCGGACACAAACGTCAGACCCCTGTGTGTCATCACCCCACTGCCAGTGGTGGGACTCCAGTGACGTGCCCGATTTTACAGTGAGCCAGGGGCCCTGTCTGGAGAAGGCTGGTGCTGCTGGTGAAAGCGTTCCGTTAATGTTCTCATAACGTCTGCGAACAATCGTCGGGACAGTAAATCCTGCAGATCCTGTCCTACTTCAAAACAGAAGCCTGTTACAAAAACAGTTGTTTTTCTATAGACGCCTTAAGGAACTAACTGTATGTTCCAGACCCAGGACAGGTTCTAATGGGGGAATCATCACTAAGCTGGGTTACCAGGCAACATCCCCCAAGGGCAACCAGGGACAACTGAAGGTCATTTGCAGCCTGTCAATTTACACCCAAACTTGACTTTGAGCTGGGTGTCTCCGTCTTGTCCGCATCAAAAACCAGTCAGTGGCACCAACACTTCCTGAGCAGCACGACTGTTTTCATATCCTGCGGGCACATCCGCCAGTATCGCTTCTGGCTGCCTGCATCCCGGAGTGTTTGTTTTGCCACGTCAGACCAGACACCCACGGGTTGGCGCCAATGGAGCCCAGGAATCCTTCCTTAAGACCTCATCATGTACGGCATCCCTTAACCCTTCTGACATCTCAAGGAGAAATGGTTCATTTGGAAGTACGTGGGCAAATGCAAGGGGCGGTGTTTGGCATTGCCACCAGAGGCCTAGGTCTGAGCCGGGAGGACATGGGATCACCTCCACCCCCCCCCCCTCGCTTGATGGGGTTTAGCAAGACGTTACATGAAGTCCACTGCCTACATTATCTGTTATTTTCCTGATGTTTTCACAAGGGATCTGTTGACCACCTCATCTCCTGGAGGCAGCCTGGAATATTTCTGCACTTGAAACTTGTGTGTTAATATATAATTTAAATAATGATAATAAAAAAAATCCCCTTTCCCTGGAGCTCTGGGTCCGGATGTGACTAAGGCTTCTGCCAGCTGTGAGGAAAGACACGACTTAGGAGCGGGAGTGACAGAATCGCAACGGGCGTATTTACTGCAAACAGCGGGCGGTAATGGCTGCCATGTTGCCCGGACCACTGGACTAGGGAGCGCTGCTAAGACAGACGCCCATCTGTGCTGTGGATGAAGCAGGACTTCCGGCTAGTGCAGGACACATTAGTGAGCTTCGCCAACCAAGGACACAGCTGTGCATGATCCGTTAAAACATGAAAGAGACAGATCCCCCCCGCCACCATGTCCCCCCCCTCCCCTGTTTCTGCTCCCTCTCCCCTAATAAGTCGTGGAGCCCTCAGACAAATTAGAACAAAACGAATGAGGTGAGCACATAATTGTTCAGTCATGCAAAGGACCCGGGTCTGGTGGCCTACCCCATCAAACCACCAGCATTCACCCACAATCCCTCCCCCAATCCTGACCGCGTCCATCCCCCCACCCATCTTTGCTGTCCCCAAGACAGGGAAACCACATCCCAAGAAGAATAAAGGGGGTGCATGGGGGGGGGGGGGGATGGGTTAAAAGTCCCCTCAGCTGGAAAAATCAGTTACACAATCTGAACTTTTCACTACCGACTACAGCGTGCTAAAAATATTACAATTGTCGCTTTCATTGAAGGCCAAAAGAATGAAAGAAAGGAAAAAAGCAAAAAAACTAAAAAAACAACAGAAAAAGCACAGCAGTAAGAAGAAGCAGGGTGATCGTGGGACAGGCATGGCAGATGCCCTTGATGTCTGCGCCAAGGTGAGTGGGGGGGGGGGGTGTCTCCTTGTCTCATCTGGTGCACAGACGAGTTCCTGGGGACTCGAGTTCCTGAGTTCCTGCTGGGTGGGGGTCAGGGAGCCAACACTGGGGAAAACTGGGGGTGTGGAACCCATGACCCCATGGTACGCCCCAGACTGAACGTATCCACCCCCGGGTCCTGGAACCCAGAGGTCCCCCTCATCCCCCCCCCCAGGATCCAAGAGCCCATCATCAGATAAAAGCATAGGACTGCATAGAGTCCTTGGGAAAAGCTGCATATAACAGGGCAAAAACATTTCAGCAAATTATAGGGTATTTACAAAAACGTGAAAATTCATCGTTATGAAGCTGAAGCCTCAGTTAGTCTGTCAAATGACTCAAGCTGACAGCCACGGTAAATTAAAAGGACTGCCTGACGCAGGTGTGCTTGTACGTTTTAAGCCGAGCCCTTAGCAACATTTAAAATAAATAAAGCTACATTAAAAAAAAAAAAGCTTCTCACCCCAGACAGGTTCCCGTCTGCACCAAGTTCCGGTTCCCGGTCTTTCAGGAGACTGGCACAGACGACAAAGCGCTCAGGAAACACGCGCAAATCTGGGTAGGGGGCGGGGGGGAGGGAGCAAAAAGGAGCCAAAACTTTAATCAGCATGGTGTCCAAACCATAATTAGAGCCGGCCGCTATGACTGGTGCATTTTAGCGGAAAAGCTCTCCGCAGCAAGATGTCTATTTTGATTCTGCAGTACACAGCCAAAAAAGAAAAAACAGTTTTAATAAATGGCGTTTGCGTGTTATTGCTCACACGTGTGTGAACAGTTCAGCAACCTTGCCTCTTTATGGGACGGTCCTCCTAAACAGTGCCCCCAGGGCAGCACGCTAATAGCCAGGAAAGAGTCCCGGGTTTAATGGTAGAAGTCTGGGCAAGGTCTCCCTCGTGTCAAATGTTGACGCCGGAGTACGGCAGTTGCCAATCAGCCAGGCGCTGGATGTAACGGGACCCAGAGCAAAAACAAACCACATTTTATAACGTATTCCTGTTTATTCAAGTCCAGCTCCAGAAAATTACCATGAAAGTCGGAACGCAAACTAAGCTATTAGTCAGCTGATTTCTTTTTTTTTTCTTTTTAACTCATAATAGGGCAGTCTTTGGAACAGGCCTCCATTACTTATTTTTTGGAGGTTTCTTTTTTACTGAAACTCTTGTTAAACTATTATTTTTAAAGGAGCAGCGTGTGATATTTAAAAACTCACATGGACGGGTTCTGGACTCCTGAATGGAAGGTGACACTAACATGTATGTGCAGTAAATAAGCTGAGGACCAGTGCTGCTTGACCCCCCCTCCCTGCATGCCCCGTAATGACGACCCTCCATTCACTTTAACTGGGCCTGGACCTTCCAGAATGTTCTTTTATGACATGGGACAATGAGGACAGTACCACTGCCATGTATGGTGACCTTTTTAGTCATGGAAAGGTGCAATATTTGAGTAGGAAAGGGTTGCATTATATTTCACATTTTATTTAGCAGAGACTTTAGAGACATACTGTACAACTGAGAGAGCAGGGTCAGACAGTGCTTAAGGCCCCAACTTAAGGCCAACCAGGGGATTTGACCAGACAACCTTCTGATCACAGGCATGGTGTTTTAAGCCGCTGAGCTGCACAGTGCCTTGATGCACTCAGAGTTTAGTACAGCTTTAGTTAATTTGGTAAAAAAAAAACATTTTAACACACAAGAAATGTGGAAATTGGTCTCTTTAGACAAAATAATAAACATTATGAATTATGAATAATGATAAGCAAAACAGTGGCCATGATAATGAGCAGCAGCAAGAATAGTAACTTCAAAAGGGCCTGAAGATAGTAGCAGAGTTTTGTTGTCACCTTGGGATGAAGTGTTTATGGGGGGTCCAGGTGGGGGGCCCGGGTGGAAGTCAGGGTAGCACCAACACACGGGGTGGGGGGGGGGTGGGGCAGGAAGGTCTGGCCTGTCCAATCAACTACAGCCTCTCTGTGTGCCCCCTCCGAATTGCATCACAAATTCAGTTTTCTATACTTCATTTATACTGTATAGACAGGGGCCTCAGAACAGGGAGCCATTCTTTTGCAGTCGACATTCAGACGCCCTAACACTCTGACCCCAGCTCATTCCCAATCCCCACCAAGAGTATAACGCCCGAGTCACATACCTCCGTAGCGCTTGCTGACGATACACCTCAGGTTGACATGTCGCTTCGCGGAGTACACCGCCAGGCGCAATCGCTCCCCTGTCAGAACACCAACAGAGAGATGAGGGCCCCCACAGAGGAGGGGGCGATGCATGCAGCACGGAAACAGGAAATCTCAGCAATGCTACACTGAGTGAAACAACAAACAGGACCCGCACCACTCCAAGCCAGCATCACCGCAGGTGTGTCTTCTAGGAATGTTCCGGAAATCATCCTGGTCACATTCAGCTCAGCGGTGACGGGGAAGAAAACGTAAATGAGATACTTTAAACCCAAATTAACGGCTAAGATAAGGGCCTTAATGTGAGTCCGAGTCGGGAACGGCTGGACGTCAACAAATGTCAAAGCAATTTTCATTGAAATATCCACATGGGTAGTCTACTCTGGATAATAACATTCAGAAGATTAGAATATACTGTGAAGCTAGATGGAAAAAAATAAACAAAACAGAGTCTGATATGCATTTAGAGCTTAGGTCTGACTTATTTCACACTCATGGAGCATGTGATCCGAGGTCTCTGCCTCAGGACGTTCTTGCTGGTGGGCCGTTTAGATTACAGGCATACCAGAGATTCTGCTTGTTCTCACAGTCCCCTTTGGGGGTTCCTTGAGTGGTCCCAAGTCCCTCAAGAATCACTATCAGGTTTGGAAGCATTATTATTGGGGGAGGGGGGGCAAACCCATGACTAGTCCTTCCCAAAGGCTATACATCACACCGTCCAGTTCATCTGAAAGCTGCTCCATCCATCATCTCCAGCAGGCAGGGTGACCCAGGCATTCTTTCCCCATCGACTCATAACAAGGATGGACTCAGGGATATGATCAGCACCCACTCAACATGGGATATGACCTCCAAATGAAGACCAGAATGAAGACCCCCAGACACCACAGACCAAGGGAATTAATCATTCTCTTGCAGCAAACCCAACGGGGTGACATCTAAAATTTGTCTAAAGAATAAACCAACAGATTGGCTTGATAGACTTTCCTGCTTTGTCCTCTGGAAGGACTAGGAGAGATCAAAGTCTACCCAACGACAGGCTAATACTGTATGCGGCAGAAGAAACGATGCGGGAAATGATGTACTGGGTGACACAGATGCGCCATTGTTTCAAGGTTTCTCCAGCCCCCTTTTGAAATGCAGAATGCAGATACAAATATAGCCCATGATTATGCTGTGCTTGCTTAAATCAGGATAGCAAGCCCCCCAAGTCAGCCCGAGGACCAAACCTGCACCTCATTTTCCTCTGCTAAGTTCCATTCCGCCTCCCCATTGTGCAGAAGAGGAAATTATCCAGTCAGGTTTCAATTTAGGGACCGGCAGGAAAAGAGGACGGTCAAGGCGACCTTTGTCATCGTCATCATCTAGGGAACATAGTTACCGGACTGGTTTGGCCTTATGAACAACAGGACAGCTTGAGCTCACGAACTTCATTTCTATGTTCTTTGGAAAGTCCCCGAGACTCCATCAACGTCTGCGCCAAATCCAAGCCCTGTTTGACCACGGCATGTTAGCAAAATCTCCAGCCAAAATGGTTTCACGTCTAGTGCCCACAGGCAGGAAATGGTTAGGTTGCTGTTCGGTGGCCGTTGCCATGACTACTTGATAAAATTCCTCCTGAACAAGCCAAGAACTCATCTTAGACAAGCAAGAGTATGAAACGTAGCTGGCAGCGTGGTGTATAGACTGTTTGACGATGCATATCCCCAGCCCACGCCCGACAGACATGCGAATCGCAGATGGCTCTCTCTCCCATGCAAGCCAAAGTCATTTTACTACAAAGTGAACAGCAGGCCGATTGTAAACTGCTTCAAAAAGAAAGGCCGCTGATATTTGCCACGTAATGACACCCAATTAAGGTCTAAAACCCACAAAACCGCCTCAGGTAGACAGTTAAAGCCTTTTGGCGATGGCTTGACTGCCCCGTAATCCCCTTGCAATCTTTCACCATGTTTGTCAAGGCTGAACCTTCAGTCGCCGACTCCCTTATTCTCTCATCGGGTCCGTAGTGTACGAAAGGTCAGAGAAAGAGCAGGACATGCATTTTCAGTACTTGTGTTTTTGACCAGCCAAAAAACTTATATGCCAAACAAGCCAACGGCAGCAGGAAAGGGCCTTCAGCCATGGAACTTCAGTCGCTACCAAGAATCTATATTGAAACACCTTTGTAAATATTGTAAAAATTGTAAATACCTTTTCTATGGCACAGAGCACACGCTGCCTTTAGGGGAACCATGCTGCTGGGCAGAGCCAACAGAGCTGATGGACCAGACCAGGCCTTCTCTCCTTACTCGCTTCTCAGGTGTCACCATGTGACAGGAAATAGCTACTCAAACTAAACCTTAGGTGTTTGGAGGAGGGATTAGAGACACACTGCACAGGAAAGGGAATCCTCAACGCTAACCAATATTCCTATGCAGGTTAAAAAAAACAAAAAAATGCTTTGTAGGTGAATGACGTGGTGAATTTTTGTTACACATTACCCATTTAAAGTAAAAATAAACAGCCAAGGGAGAAAAATGCGTCGCTTATCGAAACTTATGCCTATGCATGACAAGGGTCCCGCTCTGTACTCAGCATATTTTTACCCATTTCTGGAAGCAGCTGCTCTCAAGCACTCGAAACTTGTGTGTTATTTAGGGGCTCAGATTTAGTCCATTGCATGCAAAGAACGTCTTCTGCAAAGTGCAAAAGCATTTGTGTGTCCTCCCCGGTGGCCTGGCTGTGCCAATTCCCAGGACAAGGCCGTGCGAGATGTCTGGAGCTGGGAGCTGGGAGCTGAGAACACCCAGCCCACATATAACAGAAGGCATCAGCTGTTGTTCAAACCTTAAAAGTCCGGCACAGTTATGGAGTTGGTTTTGGCCCCAAGCCCAGGCCCCGTCACTGAAAGCTGCACGATCCTGCTTCACAGAACGTTCACCGAGCCATCTTTTGTTGCTCGACACACACTAGACCGTGCAAAAATGGATTGGGCACCGCTCGGGACACAATTTCCGGGAGAGAGACCTTTGGAGCTTTTGACTTTGAATGAAAATGTTCCGTACATCAGGCCAGGGGAATGGGTGGGTTGATCTGGCACACAAACCGACGCTGTTGCAACAACGCACTGTAAACAAGACCATGTGATAGGCCTGTACACCCCGCCTGTGGGAAAGCGAGAAGCAACCGGCATAATTGTTGACAATTACAATACATAGACCAACACCCGATATGCATTTTTCTGTCCTTGGAAGACTTCCTGTGATTAATCGACCTCGCCGTCTTAAGGAATGACATTGAGTCTTGCTAGCGGCGGCCAATCTGCCACAACATGCGCCTCTGTCCTTGGCTGCGGCGGGGCAGCACAGGCGCAATCGCGCACCGCAGTAACGGCTCACTTTTGACCCTCTGTGTGAAAATATGCGCGGGGGTGTCTAGAAAATTAGGGGAAAGTCAATATGACCCCAAAAGGGGTCAAGAAATTTGTGTCAAAAAAAAAATCTAAATTACCAGGGGTAGACGAACATGGCCTTATCCCCAACAGGCAGGCTCCAAACTTTTGCTGAAAGGTCAGACTCTCTAGCTCTCTCGAGGTATTTTAATAGACTACAGAACAAGATGGAGATTGTATAGAACAGATAGATAGACAGACGGACAGATAGATCACTTTTGCCCAAGTATAGGTTATTTATATGAAGGCTCGACCATGAGCATAATAGAAGCAGGTCTATGTGGATGTGGCAGGGACCGGTCCCGAACAGCATGTTTAATTCCAAGCCACATGTTTGTTGAGACATCTTCTGAAAGACACGTGGAGATGGAGTCAGCCCCAGCCTCCTCATCGTGCCAGGCTGAGCGACTCTCACGGGATTCCTGCTGTCCTACGTCCGAGGGGACTCCAGTCTGCGCCCGGGAACACTGCTGGCTCATCCGGGCTTTGATGTCGACAATGGCATCTCCATCCTTTCTTCTTCCCCTCCCTGGGGATGGGCAGGGGCAGGACCAGGCAACCACATGTGAGGAGCGGACAGACTTCCCTGGAAGAAGGCTGCGGCGTAGTTGTAGCTTTAACTTCGGGTGCCGCTTTATCGCTCCGCTGTGTCCACATGTAACAATATTTGCTCAAGAGTACTCGATGCAACAAGTGGTCGACCTCTGCGCTATGGTTACGGAATGCGCCAGCGTGGTACCATGGTCCAGCTGATGTGCTCGATTTGGGATAGGTCAAGGAAGGAATGAGGTCTTGATACACAGGGGCGGGTGGGGTTTAGCCCAGCCCAGACGAGATGAACAGAACAAACGGCAGTCAACCTGCAGGTACAAGTAGATCTGGAGGTCTTCCATGTCTTAGCGAAACCAGGCTAAGTGCCAATGAAGCTAGAATCCAGCAAAGAGGATGAAGTTCTGTGCAAACTACACGGCATCGTGGCAGAGTTACTCTGCACACATCGATTAAACCCTGGGGTTTATCTTACCAAGGAGACAAAGGCTCCCCAACAGGAGCTGATTCATCCAAACTGCTGGAACTCTACAAATGCACACGACAAAATAAACAGAATTGAAACATAAAAACATATCAAGCTTCCAAGTACTTGGCCTACAGGTTGAACATGGTACATGACAAAGTATAAACTTGAAAACAAGTCTGGTATTATACATTTTTCATGTATGGTTCCGAGATACTGGAACAATTCTACCCCCAAGTAATTACTGGTTGTTGTACTAATAACTGCCACTGCCCTGGGCACTTACAACATGAAAAACATGCTCTTACAGCATTGAGGGTACTGCATATTTAGTGTTGCTCTTTCTTATGCAACGGGAGAGTTTTTTTGGCTACCTGACATCTGGAAAATGATTATGGATGTTAAGCTGATAGAAATGTTATTGCACTAAGCAAGTGGAAGGTCAGTCTCAGTGCTTATGTATGAAGGAGACATGAAATGCAACATGATCTATCCACATCAAATTCAGACGAGGGGGATTAACCTTGCTGTTTATGAAAGAGCAGTGTCCATTACAGCGCTAATTACTGGTGAGCTTCCCCAAATTCATAGCATTTCACTCTGGTGATAATTGCTTGAAGCACCATGTAAGACAGCTGTTAGCAGGCTTAAGGGTCACGGTCAAGAATTTCTCCTGGGAGCAATAAAGTATATCTCATCTTATCTTATCTTATCTCAAACAGAAGCCCACGCATGTGAAAAGAAGACAAATAACGTTTTCTGCTATCTGACAGGCCACGTACAAAGACCGTGTGCGCTGGAGATGCTGTCTATCGCAGGGAGCCTTGAAAATCCTACCTGGTGCATATCCATGTGACACAGTACCCTGTGGCACCAAAACAAAACCACCCTGAACCAACACAAAGAGTTATGGCCTTCAGACATTAGTTCTCCCCAAAAAAAAGGGACATAGACCATTTGGATCTTGCAAAACAATTTACTCATTTCTACTGTAAGTGTTTGGTCAACTAAAATAGTTTCCCTGAATTCATGGAACCATATGATGCATCTCTAACCAGATTGTGGTGAGCAAAGCAGTCACATGAGCGAGTTGGTACTTATGCTATTTTCTTTTTTCCAGCGCTAATTATACATAAAGAGTACAGAATGACAGTAGCGGTTGATGTTGTGGTTGTGTCCTTATAACCCATAACCGGGCCTGTTACAGCCATACATTCGGCCCATATCGTCCATCTTCATGGTTCTTGCCAAGGAGAGCTGCATCTGAGCGACCGGCAGTCAACTGCTACATGGACAGTACAGGAAGCAGTATGGGGAACAGCAGATACAGCAGCTGTGGAGCAGCTGGGTGCTGGGTGTACGTGGAGTGTGACCACATGCAAAAGAGCAGGAAGGGGGATCCGGGAAGGAAGCGTTAGGCTTATGCTGCCAACTGTAGGATGGCGGATGCTGGGGGGGGGTGAGAAAATTCAAAACCTGCTATCCTATTTGGCTCCACCCCCTTGTTTGCAATGGTGGGCGTGGTCACCTACAGCCACACCCTCAACAGCAATAGCAGCTGAGGAGAAGAGGCCCAGCCAGCACTAATCAAACGTAGCAGGCGGAGATGCGAAAGACCAGGAAGGGACAGAAAATCAACGCCAGCGGAGCACATTAAAACGCAGTGGGACCATCCTGTCATGGGAGTTCCCTTCTGCATTTCACACACTCTATTCCAAGTGCTTTGAACTTCAGGACAAAAAAGTACTGCTTCCAGCACCGATAATGAATTTTAAACGTTCAGTTGAGCCCAACGAAGCGGCCACAATGGGAAAACAAATCTCGTCCGCCAATGGAGACACTGACGCTTGAACATTTTTCATGTCGTACCTGGATTCTTCCACCACATGAAACCAGGTCTAGCACTATGTGTTTTTCATGCATGGTTCCTAGATGGCGGAAGCTACCCACCAAGATCCACATCTGCATAATCCTTCACGGTTAAGAAACACCTAAGAACCCATCTCTTCTGGGAGCACATTAACTGTCCTCATCATAACAGTAACTCCCCTGACTCCGCTTGTTGACTGTTCCACAGTGATGGTTTCACGTGGCCCTAATAGCTGCATTGCTGTATTCAGCACTTAGGACTTTCTTAGTGTTACTCTAATAGCTATTGTATTATTAGGCCATACTGTATTTTGTGTGATTCTCATTCCCACTGGAATTCTCATTAAGAGAGTTATTCCCTTGACAGTTGCATGCTGGTGATGTATTATGTGCCTCACTTGCATGTCATTTTGGACAAAAGGATCTGCTAAATATCCATATATATATAATAATCATATATATCCATATAAATATCCATAAATGCATTTACTCATCCCCTCAGCCAGTGCTGACCCTGAACACCCGCTCAGCCAAGACAGAACAGACTGTGGGTAAAGCTCATTTACAGTTCTCTCCAAAATACAAGTAAATTGAGGTGCAATAAGCTAATTACAAATTCCTAAGTAACTCGCCGTGTGAAACGGAGGGAGGGGGCAAAAATTGAAGGCCAGCCCCCGCAGCTGAGAACGAAGCCCTGGCTAGGATTTACATTAGCTGTATAAATAGCGCACTGCAGCAGCCATTCACATCTGTTGGGGCGCCGCGGGGGGGCTACGGTAAAAAGTGGCCCGCGGATGGTTTTAGGTGGCGACAGCTGGAAGGATAGCGGGACTCTGGGCTGTACGGGGGCCCCTCTCTGACCTCCAAGGGTTATCGGTGACCTTCGAACTTAATATCCACCAAAGCTCCCCCCCCCCCCAGTCTGGTTTTTATGGCTCCATAACAGAAGCAGAAGAGAGAGCCGCCGCTCGTAAGATTTAAAACAACAACTTTATAGGTTGTTTAAAGCGCTCAACATGTGCCCCTTTACGGAGAGCGAAGTAGATTCTGCAGGCAGCCATAACTCTTAACTGCTTAAGAAACCTGCCCCCCCCCCCCAAAAAAACAGAAAAAAAAAACATCTGACCAACAAGACTGATGATTTTCGTGTATGAAGAACATACATCTGGCATTAAAGAATTAACTCACAGATGGAGTTATGATGTCATAATGTCGAACACAATTAAGGTCATAAAAACCATCATACAACTACATGGTTAACCAACGACATCCAGTAAAGACGGAGAGAACTTCCAAAAGGCATAAAAGCAGGGGTTAAAGTTAATGATGAACCAGTGTACAGTTTCTGTACACAAACAGGTGTGTTTACTGTACAAGACCCCTTGCAGCCTGAAAAGTAACTGGGAAATTTAGATTACCCTGTATGGCCTATAAAGTTACTCAAAAGATGAAGGGATCTGTTTGAACATGATTGGGGGGGGTGTTTTGTGGGGGAGGGGAACGGTCCCCGTGTCTTTGTAACAGACACACGTGCAGGGTCACAGCCTCACTTTCATGTGGGCACGGTGTGGTCACATGCGGCCTGTTAACAACCATCCTTTAACTAGGCCGTAAAGTGGCTTCCGAACAGGATTCCTTTGCTGTAGAGGTCGATT
>JAODJW010000062.1:5633881-5652724 GCA_026777045.1 Hyperopisus bebe | reverse complement strand
ACAGATACCCAGAGTGCCACAGCATCAAAGGACTGGATTCCAGCAAGGTGACCTGAGAAGCCAGGTGCCCCACCCGCACGCCCCCCCACCAACGCAGGCGGCTCCCAGCAGGCTGTGCATGCTGAGAGCGTCCGGCTCGGTGCACCGTAAATCACCCTGGCCCCCCATCGCCGTCGGGACCGCGAGCATCAACTCTACACTGCCACCAGCCCATCCCAAGCTAGGGTTTCACCCCCCTCCCCCCCCAAAACCAGGGCGTAAAATGACATTTACGGAAGCTGCTGGAACTCCTCCCCCCCCCAATCCACACCCCATGCTGATCCAGAGAGAGAAGCAGCTGTGGCCATCAGGTAGCCTGGGTGTGGCAGCGTGGGGGGGGTTCAGAATGATCGACTGCCCTGTAATCCCTCCCCAGCCATCCTCCCTACGTAGTGGCTCAGGGACGTCTGCTCCTGGGTATCACCTGCGTCAGGAGACCCGAGCCCCATCCACATGGGTCTCCAACGCAGGCCGATCATTCAGACACAGAGTCCAGGCCCAGACGAGTTGACACACCTTAGCTTTGCGGCTACCCAATCCAGACTTATCTCTTGCTAGATCTCAGCAAAGATACAAGCACGCATACCCAGAGGCGTGACAGGAACCAAAGATATGGACACATACACAGATACACACGCAGGCCCGCACCAAATCAGGTGCCACCGTCTGTGCCTCACGGAGGTTATGAGAGAGGGAGCGCAAGGTGCTCTGACCAATGAAATCGAGGGGGCAGGGCCAGACTCTTCTCCAATAGGACGAGGCTCATCACACCTCTGGTTTAGAGTTCTGACTCCTGAGGACTCTACTTGTTTCTCCCCCTTGCCTTCTAACATTCTGACGGCAACCAGTGATTCAAAGACCTCACACCCCAGTACACACCCCGCAGGTGTCGAAATCTAAGGCTGACATACCAGCAGTGGTAATACAAAGTCCTCAGAGCTACACCCGCCTCACTTATCCTTCGCTGTGTCAACAACACGTCCCAACTCCTCCAAGAAAAACTCAAAGAAATGTACCTATCAATAAAACTTATACATCGAACATATACACTTTGAAGATGCTGCCTCTGCTACCAAAGATCACTGACAATCAGTAACTGTAAGCAGGCGGTGGGTGGTATAGTAGTGAAGAACTCAGAAAGGGGACAAAAACTGAGCAGTAATCCCAGTAGAGAAATCAGCAGTTGTACCCATAGATTGGATGCTTCACTGCCCCAGTACAAACACGTAGCTATATAAACTGCCAGGGTTTTAAAAATGTTTGGACCAGTGTTTCCCAACCCGGTCCTTGGGGATCCCCAGAGGGTTTACATTTCTGCTCCCTCCCAGCTCCCGGAGCCAAAACGTGGATGATCCGGGGGTCCCTGAGGAAACACTAAAAAAGCAAACGGTGCTGCATTGCGGGGCCGATTTTGAGGGACGGGGGAGCTGCTTCACCTTCGATACTAAGCGGATTTGCAGGGGTCAGCTCCCGCCGCGCCTTCTGTGGCCCCTTCTCATGCCTGGCCCCCAGGAACTGCGCGATCCGCTGCTCCACAGCACCCTGGATCAGCGCGCTGACTTCCTGGAGAGAAAAACACGGGAATCACCCCCGTCCTTTTTTGTTTTGCATTTAATCCCCTCAAAAGGAACCTCCACTGCAAATTTTTTTCATCTACAGATATAGTCAAATGAACAGATGTGGTATATAGTACTGTAACATGTATCTTTTTACCATGCTCTACTATTTTACACCACTGTGAGTCAGGAAGTGCTACTCCCCCCCCCCCTTCAGGGGTCTGGGGCCAGAGACTGTGCCTAAATGGAACACAGCAGTCCGAAAAGAGTCCAGGACGAGACCGGGGGGAGGGGAGAGCTCTTTGTTTCTCTGCCACAATGGATGAACGGATGTGGAAGCATCACCAGACCTGGAATCTCGCCGTTTGAAGTCCAAGCCCCCCCCCCAAATTACTGTACCTCCTTGTGCCTGTCAGCCCACCAGCTGGGATCCCGCACTGCTGCTGGGGTCAGGAGCTGAACATCCACCAGCACGGCATAGTTCCCACACTGCAAGACAAAGGAACGGGTGGATTTGAAAGGAGGGGGTTGGGCAGGTTACTGGCCGGTAAAAAGAAAATGACAGGGAAGCAGTGAGTCAAAGCAAGACATCACCCTGCAATCCAAACACTCCCTAAACCCCACCCCACCCCCAAAAAAAAATCCTAAAAACTTTAATTGGGAATAAAAAATGGCCGCCTTATTCTTTGTGTCATTTTGCCCCTGACCATGTGCCTGACTCTAAGTGGGGCAGACAGCAACCAGAGGAGTGCGGACTGCACGCTGGGAGACATTTGAGCGCGCCCCCCACCCCCCCAGCCTGCTCCTAAGGAGCCATGATACGGCATCACTTCCAATCATTCAGAAGAGGCGGGGGGGGCCAAGAACGCCACAGTTACTTAGGTTGCCGTCAAGTCTCTGCAACCGCCTCGATTGTGTAATGCACGCTGGAATAAATCAGCTCACCGTAGAAAGGGAGTAGACTCCTCTCGTGTAAGCCTTCCCTCACGGGCAAGGCCGTGCAAAGACCACCGGCTAAGCAGGAGATGCTTCTACGAAGTTTTACAGGCGCCCTCTACAGGCCGACGAGAGATCTACGACGGCCGGAACATGTCGGAACGTGGGTCTCTCTCCAGCCACACATGCAGGAAGGAAAGAGTACCAGGCGAGCAACAGGCCCATTTCCCAGCAGGCATGAGCAGCGGACATGGCTGACACGAGAAGATTAATTAAACAGGCACGCTCTGCAGAGTGTCCACAGTTCAACATTGTGATTTGGCAATACTCAACTGGGACCGTTGCCGGCATGCCCCCCCATCCCCCTACACAGTATTAACAGCCCCTTCTCTACCCTCTGAAGGTAATGCCACTCAGAAGACAACTCCTGTCCGAAATGACCTCTCTTTCCTTTTGTCAACCATCAGCCTAGGACGCTGAGTTCAGGATGACTAACAACCAAAAACAACACCTTAATCTACTGTAGGCGGACGGTGGGATTTCCCTTCCGAAGTAAGCTTCTCCAAAACAGTCATTTGCTCCCCTTCCCGAGTGGAACATGTCACGCCGATGCCAAAAAATCACTTTAATAACAGAGAGAGAAAGCCAAAATGTTACTATGGAAACCTTAACAGCCTCAGCACTTTCTTAACTTCTCTATGTATTATCACTTATCTTTTTAAATAGACTATTCTATAAACAAAAATGCAAGCTGAACTCTGGTGGAGGTGGAACTTGGCCTAGACAGATTCCTTCAAGGGGAAATAATGTGGAGGGCGCCCCCTTGTGCCAAACATGAACCTTCTGACCTAATTTTATCACTTTGGGGCTGTGGGTCATATCTTAGACTGATCCTTTTGTGTTCGAAATAGACCTTGAATTTGGATACCTTAAGAGAACAGGCACAGAGAATGTTGTTTTGCTTAAAGCCGCTTCATCCTCCACAAACACTGTAGTTGAGCACCAGACGTTTCAGCCCAATAACATGAAAGGAGACTGTGACTTGAGCATAAAACATTCCTTATAACTGCTATGCTTTTTTTTGCTCTGTGTTTATATGAAGCAAAAAATTAGCCAAATTCAGTGAAATCGGCTCGGAACATCCCCGAACCAAGATGGCGGGCTGCCGACAGAATCCTTTCTCCACACGACTTTGTCCACTGGTGGTCCAGCCCTGTATGGTGGTCTCAGAGCAGCGCTTCTGGCGATCGCGGAGCCTTTAGGAACGGAGGCCAGTTCCCCTCCTCTCAATTACCGGGTGAGGAGGAGACATGGCCCCAGCGAGACGCCATGCCCTGAGCTTTTACAAAAATCTCGGTGTCCCGTTTTGGGTATCTGGACTATTTCATTACAGCTGAAGACAGGAATGTTCTCACTCGTTGAGTCAGGCTTGAAAGTCCCACATTTAAGATTTGAATGGGGGGGGGGGGGATGCTTGTGAAATTGCCTAAAAAAGAATGTATGTTATCAACGTGGGATGTTTAGACTGAAACTAAGGTTCCTCCACTGCCAGTGGTCAGACAGCCCCACACTCTACAGCCCCCCCCCCCCACCTGCTGATCTCGATGGACAGACTGACAACAGCCAAAGGGGTGTGCAGTATGACATTAGAAGAGGATTGTGGGAAATTGCCCCTTTTTGGGAGGGACGCCATAGTCCCTTGCCGCCCCAAACCTCCATTGAAATTGTACACAAAGACTCCATGCATGTCGCAAGAGGGCATCTTCAGAAGAAACAGCACAGCCTTACACAAGAGCAAACCGTAACTGAGTCAGTCTGCACACTTCCACTTCATTCTCTAGAAAAATCCTAAATGACCTTAAAAACACTTTAACAAAGGCGTGAGCTTGAGGGAAGGCGGTGACCCACTTCTGACATTCCAAGAAGGCCTCTTTCTCGCAAACCCCCACCTACACAATTTTTTGAAGTGCAGGTGAAGTTCACTCCATTCCCACCAGCTCTCAGAAATCAGCTGGCCGCATCCCACTAACAGAAAACGTATTTCAATTCTGTTATAGCACACCGAATGACAATGAAGGCCGCTTCCCAAGGCCTGGGGGATGGAAGAGCAGGTCCAAGGTCACCTTCTGCCAGACGGGAACATGACCCTTTGCCAGGTTACACTTCCTCTACACACATGCATCTTCCTCTCAGTGCCAATTCCATGTAAGGGGACCAGCCGGCTGAAGCAGAATCATTTTGTCCTAAAACTGTCCAACATCATCCCCCCCTCTCCCCGCACCACACGACACTTAGCTCTTGCATGTAACCAATCGACACCATCATGCAAAAGAGTGGAAGGCTCACATGTAAAAACGAAAACAGCGAATGCAATGGCGAGCAGGGTCACGCCAAAGGGGCGGGGGGTGTCCATCATTACACCACGCTTGAACGGTGACGCAATTGCGGAGGGGAGGGGAAGGGGGGGCGGCTCAGCTCATCTTACTCCGTAGCTCCTGCCAGGGGGTACAGGTCTGGTCTACATCACGGCCAGTTCCTGAGTGAGAACTCCCAAACCCTTCCCGGACTGGCCCACAAGCCCGTGAAGGCTGCCATGACGGTCGCTAGGCAACCACCTCCCAGCCTGCCTTTTCCATCACTATCTACAGTGTGGGGGTTTGGGGGTGGGGTGCTCAGGGTCCTAAACTCCAGCTCCAAGAATGACATTATCCAGCTGCTGCTGTTTATACTGGGAGGAAGACACCACCCCGCCCCGCCCCGCCCCATAAAAGCTCCCCTGACTCCCAGCACGTTGCTGGATGCAGTAGTGCCAGCTCTGGGGAGAGCCCTGGACCGCAGGTCCAGTTGCCTTTTCCCAACAAATATGGCCTTAGCTCAGGAAAGTGGGTGACGCTGTTTACGGCGCTCTGGCATACACACGCGCGCACACACACACACACACACCGAAGGCCTGCTTCGATGCACAGAGGGACTTTCCGAGTCTCTGGCATGCCTGGGTGCTGTTTCTGGTAAACGGCCCCGGAGTGAAATTCCCACTGCAAGAGCGGACAGGAACAGCCGCAGGTGATGGCCTTTGAATGGTGGCCAGCCAAAGCGGCACCTCTTTCCGGGATTAGACCCAGTGACCTTCTGGTCACAAATGTACCCACGCAATGACTCCTCCCCAACACCATCTAGCAGCATGAAGAATTAACACAGGCCCCAACCCCAATGTCTTCAGTGCAGGAGATGCACGAGTGTAAAGTGCAGGCAAGACACCCCCCCCCTCCCCTCCATAACTGCAATGGAGAGAGTCTCAGCTTTCTGCTTCATTCTGCACATCTGATGTGCATTACACTTGGCATTCTACCAGAGCGAAGGGCGTCCATGGAATGGGGCTCGCCGTCCAGACAGCGCCTGTCTCAGGCTGGTGGGGGGGGGGCTGGATTGGCAGCCGGGCTCTCAATATACGGTAAGTGACCCCGAGTTCACATCCAATGCAATATGACCTCTGGGATAAAAATGTTAATTGGGTTATAACGAAAAGGCACTCCGGTGATTCAGCCGTATGGGCACAAGGATGCCTTGCAAATCATATTAGCTAAAGCACACCATTGGCTGTTTGCCCCCACGCATACCTCTGCAAGATTTCCTGATTTTCGGCAAATAAAGAACAACACTGGCTTCCATGGCAAGGTTAACCACACTCCACCTCTGGGAGATTTGCCACCGGACTCATTTATTTATTTGCAGAGGTGCCAAGGAGTAAAAATAACAGCCCTGGATTTGATGCTTGATTGTATTTTATGGATGAGAATCTTAGGAGAACTTTATAGAAAGCAAACTTTTAACCTGAAAAAAAGGGAGTGGGGGTTATCAACAAATATTCATCCACACTGGCAGAACAAGCTCCGACGAGGTTTTCTGCATTACACAAATAGTTTCTGCAAGTCACACAAACTGATTTTATTTCATTAACTTTGTGGGTGCAGCGGTAAACTTGCTGAAAGGGCCAAAAACAACATTGCGCCAACAATGACACCTACTGGACATATGTTATGTTACAGCCCTTCAAGACCATTTGAAAACAAAAGGTACAACAAAAATACACGCATTTATCAGCACAAAAACAAGCTTCGGCTTTCTCACAACATACCTTGACTACAAACTTGCTGACTGACATTCTGGGGATGACACGGAGGTACGACCTTGAAAAAAAGAAATGAAACAAATTATTTATAAAAAATAAAGAAAAATTTTACTACATGCATCTTAGCTGGTGGTTAACGATCTACATGACAAGAAAGGTGACTAGATGTATCAAAATAAATCAATTCCAATGAGCACAGAAAAAAAACTGTAAATTAGGCTTCTCTCCCAAAACACTTTCCCATTCTACCATACTTCTGTTCTTGGTTTTTGTTTTTCCAAATAAAGTGATGCAATCCCAATAACGTTAATTTCAGCGCTGTTAAACTAAAGCATGATGACCTTATATCCGCCCACGGCCTTTTATAGTAACTTAAGCGCTAACCTTATAAAATGTCTATTGCTGATCATCATAAAGTGCGCAGTATGTGCCTTCACCAGTGAAACCTAAGCATGCGGTGAGAGACCCTGGATTAAACAAATAAGCGGTATGTTGCTGAGCTCGGCAAGTGCGGTCACATAAACATACATAAGGCATCACGACATAACGGCAAGAAACCCATGTGCGACTGGAGGAGCGAACGTACACGAGCAGAGGGGAAGGCAAATCGGGGAAATCTAGTATAATATTAAGATTCATGGAGACTAGGATTTGTTTTCATATGGTCATTTGGTATCCTACTTTTGGGAGGAAAAAAAAAACAGTCCTCGCAGCGGTGTCAGAGTGTAATATGAAGAAATGGTACGGGAAAAAAAAACTCAGAAGTACTCAACTACCTGGATCTTTATATGAGCATTGTACCTCAACCCGGATTGTAATTCGCCTGAACGATAGTACATGGATAAAGTAGATTAAACAAACAAGCCATCTTGTTACGACAAAGTTACCACCATACACATATACACATGCAGATATAGACACATATATCAGTGACACCAAAAGATGATTATAACATATTTAAGTAGATCCCATCTCAAGCCGACAAATAATGTCGACTTTAATAAAGCTTTAAACAAAAACAAATAAAATGAAAATTATTCCATTATTTTCAACCTACCAGTTTCACCCGCCGTATGATTTGAATGTTTATTACGTGTTTGAAGGACCCCAACTTAATAGCTGCCCTGGTGGAAGCCGGACAAAATTGGCAAATTTTCTTACTATCGTACACATAAAAATAAAGAGCTTTTATAATTTCCAGTAAAAAGAAATAGTAATTGAATAGGAAGGAATATAGTCAAAATAACAATATATGTTTCGTTCATATTAAATTGTTTTATATTTAGCCCGATTACAAAGGCGCTTTAAAAGGAAATGTTTGGTTGTACTAAAAAAAGGACCCATGATGGCTGCCGTTTGAAGGTGATGCATGTATTTTACGACTGTTGCAAGACTTATTTGCAGTTATTTTTTTGTAATTGCCATAGTTTGCCGACTTATCTAGTGTTTAATTTAGGAACATTAAGAGATTTGCGTACAAATCAACTTAAATGGCACGATGAGGTTGCCACATCTTCAGTGGATCTTAATTAATTTGAAAAATCACTTTTTTGTTAACAGACATTCGGTTCCGTTATTTAATTTGGAACATTTGCAGTACATAGACGGAGCATATGTGCTCGGTTAGTAATTGTACTCATACGTTCACGTATAGTTGGTTCTGGTTCTCCTGCTGATATGGGTCTGACAAGTATTTGGAAACAGTACAAAGTTCTCATTGTAATGGGCACGAGCCTTGGTCTCATCCACTGGGGCTGGTACACTTTGAAGTCTCACCCACTACTACGGAAGAAAGAAGAAGAGTACATCCCAGAACCCGGATTAGTGTCCTACGTGGCCCCCGACGTGTCCTCCAAGAGAAATTAGTTCGTATGCGGTATTGAGGTATGTCCTATTTCCTTTATATGTATGCTTATGTAGTATCTTAGTAGCAGCAGTAGTAGTCAGCCGTGTTTATCAATATTATTTCATATTAAAGTCATTTCTTAAATTTAGGACGTTCGGTTTCCGTTCTTCGAATAATTTTGCACAAGGACGTGACCTTGAAAGGGTGAAGTATCAAGACTTTTTATTGTCATTATACAGTTGCCTGGACAACGAAATTAGCTGGCAAGACCACAAAGATGTAAGAAAGTGACGGTGTCAGTACAAGATATAAAAAACGAATGAAAAAGAACTTTGGACGATTGCTTTAATACTTTTTATGTTATCTCAGCACTGACGCCTGTCTGACTGACCACTCATCGTAACGGCGCAGTCATGAAGAAGCCAACCTGGCTGCGGAAGAACTGGTTCTGGGTTGCGGGTGCAGCCTTTGTCGGCATCCACTTTGGCACGTGGCTCATGCAGCAGGCGATGAAAAGCTCAGCTCATTCGGAGAAAGTGATAAAAAAGAGGAGCTTGGATGAGTGATTAGATGGACCGAGGCTGCAAATGAGCCATCTTTTCTTCGTCCCTTGGGAACGTTCTGTTTTAAACATGGACTTTCATTCGTTTGTGTATTCTTTATGAGCCTGATAGACATTATCCCTGCATTTTTAATGAATGTGGCTTCAGTGATATCCTGCTTTGCATCTGGAGGACAATGTCGCGCATGTCTAAGAAGCAGCCCTCCATCTGCACAGCTGTTCCTCTGACAGACCCTGACGTCTCCCAGAAGCTTGCCCTGCTGCGGCAGGTCCTGACGTCCTGCTTCGGCCCCTGGGGCAGACTGAAGCAGGTCCACAATAACGTGGGGGGGGCCGTAATGACCACCTCCACTTCGTCGGTGCTGCTAAAGGCCATCCAAGTTTCCCACCCCGTGCTGAAGCTTCTGGTTGCGAGCATCCTCAACCACACCTCCCGCTTCGGCGACGGTGGCTTATTTGCCGGGATCCTGAGCTTGTGTCTCCTGGAAAACGCCCTGCGGTTGGGCGTGGACCAGGCTGTGGCAGTGGGCGTGTACAGGAGGCTGCTGGGCCTCTGCGATGCCTACCTGATCCGGGACAACTGTGGCTGCAAGATCAGGGTGGACTTCAGCAGCACCCAGGCCTTGCTGACTTTGGCGCATGGGCTGCTGGTAACTAAGCCGGCCTGCGCCCTGACCTCCGCGGAGGTCAAACACATGGCCCTGCACGTCACGCGGGCATTCCTGCTGACTGTCCCGTGTGGCACCCGGGGACGGGACCGTCTGGGGGCTGCCGTGGTGGTACCTGTGGAGGGACAGCCCCCCTCGGCCTCAGCTGCCCTGGAGGGGCTGCTTGTGGACATGCCGGAGTCTCTGCAGGCTGCCGATTTGGAGCTTCGGGGTGGCACGCTGATCCGGCTGGCCCTGTTTAGCGTGTCGCTGGCGGGAGACCTTCCAGAGGCAGGAGACGGGCCTCTGGAGCTGCATGGAGGGACGTGCCTGGAGGAGGCAGTGCTGGAGCAGCTCCTGAGGCTGGCCGACCAGCTGGTCTCCGACGGGGTGCAGCTCTTGGCCTGCCAGAAGGTGGTGCACCCTGTGCTGCAGCAGTATCTGAGGGTGCGTGGGGTCATCGTAGTGGAGAGGCTAGGGCTCGCCGTCATGGAGCCCCTCGTCCAGATGACAGGTGTGCGCTCAAACCAGACATGCTTAATCCCACTAATTATTGTTGTCGAGCTAATAGAGATGTGATCCACCTGTTATAGTAATCACTGGATCCCAAGCCATTCCTGGCGCACCTGCAGCCAATCCATACATATAATTCCTCTGTGCCACACTGGATTTTAACCCGGATATCCTGCCAGTCCTCATTTTTGCTCCTTCCGAGCTACTAGCCAATCAAGAATGCCAAATACCTAGTACGGGTATGTTAGAAGCTGGGAGGGAGCGAAAATGTGGACGGTCGGTGGGTCCGTGAGGACTGGGTTGAGAAACATTGGATTAACATAATCAGACTGTCTGAGTAATAGAGCTGATGTATGGGATGGCTAGATTGATTTTTATCTTTAGGAACTAATGAAGGATTTGTTAATTTGTTGGTTGTAACGTTCAGTGAAACATCTGCGCTGGAAAACTACTTGTTGACCTTCTGGTTCTGGTTTGCGCGCTGGTCCCGCGTTGCTGCCGCAGACGCACAGCCGCTGGCCACCTTCCAGGCCCCCGTCCCCGCGGTCTCCTACGGCCGGCTGGGGGGTCTCGGCGTGCACCGGTGCGGCTCCAGAGAGATGCTCCACCTGCTCCCGGCCGGAGAGCCGGCGACATGCACCCTGGTGCTCTGCCACAGGAACGAAACGGCACTCGCTGAACTCAAGGTGGGCTGCCAGCGTCACGGTGAAATGTCGTCACATTTGGTGTGGTGGGGCTAAGTGGCACAGTGACACTCCATGAGAGCCACGGGTTCAGGTTTTATCTTGAATTTACGGTCAGGATAACGTAGCATAATCTTTTGAGTTATATTTTAATGCCCTTTAGTGACCCAATTTAAACCCCTTTCCTAGCTTCTCTGTATAATATTGATGTCACGCTGCCCCATATCACATGATTATGATGTCACTATCCTCCTCCAGGTGTCGTGTGAGAGGGCGGGGCAGGTGCTGAGGCTGATGCTGAAGGAGCCCTTTGCGCTGCTGGGAGGGGGGTGCACCGAGACGCACCTGGCAGCCTTTGTCAGGCACGAGGTGGGCAGCCCGTCCTGTTTAGCGCGGACCCAGTTTGGCTTGAATGGCGGATGAGCGAGATGAAGTGGGAGATTAAGCTAATCGCTGTAGCATCTCTGTAAGGAGCGAGTCAGAATTGCCCTGGAGTCCAGCAAGGCCTTTTCTGGCATTAGCCGGTGGAACGCTTTGACCTTTGACCTCCTTGCTTCGCAGAGCAGCAGCGACGTCACGGAAGCCGTGCGTGAGCTGGGCTGCTCTCGCCACGACTACATGCGGGTGGTGGATGCGTTTTGCCACTCTCTGGAGAGTGTGGCCCGGGCACTTGGGCAAGATGGTGGAGTGACCCTGACTGATCTAGGCCACGCCCACTGCTGGGGCATACCGACTGCTCCGCCTGCTGATGTCCCGTGGGTACAGCTGGTGCGCTCTTGTGGGTGTGGTTTAATGAGTGGCCACTCAGGCCTGGAATGGAACCTCATTGGCACAGAGTACCCTTCATTTTCTCCAGCACTGAATCCAGGCACAGAGTCTCTGCCATGTGTACTGGACTCATTCTTCGCCAAGGTCAATGCCCTGCATGTTGCTGTGGAGAGTGCAAATCTCATACTGGATCTGAAGTATGTAATTCAAGACAGAAATTAGCAGGGTTGTCGATCTCGGTACAATTTACTGGTCTGAGCTCTGTGATTGTAACCTGATCCTCAATAAATATGAAGCAAATTAAGTTTTGGCTGTTGCTGTAATCCCAGCTCCGTTGTTATAAATGAGCACAAGGTGGCAGCATTGCACCTGCCTGAATGTTGACTGCCTATCCTAGCAGCTGGAAGATAAAATCAGCAATTTATCCGCTGCTTTTTAAAACAAACAGCACTTAAGTGCTTAAGTGTCCTAATAGTAACTTGATAATTTTGTTTGATTTAAACAACTGGAATTGGGCTTTTACAAACTGCAGTGGAAGTAGTGAGTACAGCATGCCACTTTTTATACACCGTTTATGAAATCAATGGCGATGATATTGTGATGGATTAATGGGGAATATTTCCTAATCCCCAGGGAATGATGTATTGTTTGGGACACGCTAATAGGGGTGTCAATTATTAATAATTGATGAATAATGATTAATTTTAATATTCCCCACATGGGGTGACGGCCTTGGGGAAATCCTGAAGGAACTAGGATTCTGTTTGTGCTGAAAGCATTTTTTCCATTTTATTCATAAGTATTTACACCACTGGTTAAACTGTTATCCTTTGCTGAAACCAACAGTAGAATGTACAAAACCGTATGTAGAATATGTTCAATTAAATGTTGGGAAAATACCGAGGTTACATACATATTCTTGCTTTAATTACATAAATGTGGCTGATGCTGTTTGGAGTTTGAACCGTCCTTCCAGATCTTTGGCCTTAACTTTCACGTCTTGATTTTTCTGGGTAATATAAAACAATGACTCATGTTTACATCAGCAGCCCCAGCAGACTTAATGTAGTGCAGGGTTCCAAATCCAGGCCTTGTTTTCAGTTCTTCCGGGTAGTTGTTTAATAATTACTGATTCCGATTGGTCAGAGGCTTCACACCTGACTGGCAGGTAAAGGAAGGCTGGAAAACCAGCAGTGCTCGGACCTCGAGGATCGTGATTTAAATAACTCTGCTGTAGTGGATGTGCCCTACCAGCTTTCGCACTCCACTTGGTGGCACCTAAACAAGTACATTCTAATGACGCATGCATTTTATTTCGTTTTCAATCATTTTGTTCTTTAACTTTTGAATACATCAAGGAGATAACAATAAAGCTAAAAGAGAGGTTGCCACATTGTCATTATGCAGGCGGTGCTGGCAGAGCACATGTTGAAATGTGAACTGAGCCAACAGAGCAGGATGCTGATCTAATCTGGCAACCTGTAATATTTACAGGAAGCCTGACCCTCATGACTGTGAAGGAAAAGTACAATTCAAGGAAATCTGAACACTGAAGCTGAAAATTCTGCCCTGGACTCAGAGAGCAAAGCTTCATCCACCACTGCTTGTAGATTCCTCAGACTTGGCAACATGGCTTGTGTAGTTGAGCTTCGAAATGGTGGCGATTCGGTCCCTGTGTCACCCGCTGGTCTGTTCCTTAGGGCGCTCCGTGAGCTGTGGGCATCCCCCGCTTCACACCTCTCTCAAGCCCTCAGTAGATGAAAGGTATCAGAGCTTTTCTGGATCTGGGGTAATTTTTGAATTGTTTCAAGTAGAACCTGACAGGAAACACATGGAGACGGTATTCTCATAATGAAAGGCCATCGGTGTGCAGAGTTTCCATTAAACTGCCTTTTTCTGAGGTAATGTAGCTGTTTGATATATACACAGCTGGGGAAAGCATTACAATATTTCAACAGCGAAGTGGCTTTAGAAATTCCCCAGTTTACTATTTTTGATTTGTTTCTAGGAAATTTCAACATCGAATCTCGAGTTTTTTCTTTTTAAATATACAGCTGTATGTGGACAGCGACATATCAGATATCTATGAAGGGCTTTATGGCACCTTTACAGTATTTTACTGTACACTCCATACATGTACACTGTTAGGCACTTGTCCAATTCATTCTTCAGTCATTGTTCTGGTGGACTAGTGTTATTCCGTAGGCAGGTTTTCAGTCTAATTGACCACTTATGGACATAAATCCTATGTATGCAAATTCTTTGTAGCCCTCCAGGACCACCGCTGACTAACCACTAGTATATGGTCACATAGCGCCCCCTAAGGGGTCAGCTTGTACCTGTGATGGTGGCAGGCTCTTGGTCCAATGGAGCACATGGTGAAAAAAGCAAAAGCAAGCGTGGGCATAGTCCAGGTGGCCACAGCGTAGCCTATCCACTCCAAGATCTCCCCAAAGAAGTTGGCACCTGAGACGTACTCAAACAGGCCCCCTGATATATAAACCAGAAAGAGGAAATCTGTGACTGGTTAACCAGAAACATCAATCCCTCACCCACCCTTACAATCTTGAATCAACCACCCACTCTGGAAATTGATAGTGAGATTATCAGAAAAACTAGTGACAGCATCCTTTAGCAAAGTCAGCAAAAAATGCCTATGATGCTTAACATCTGCATTACAATGCCTATGAAGAATGCAGCCAAATTAGTAAAGAAATCCAGCAACATAGATGGAGTCAAGACATTTCCTAGTTTAGTAACTGGTTATAGTACTACCCTACCATTTGGAATCTTGTAGGTGACTTCTCCTGGTTTTCTTAATTTTCGCAGAATATGATCACTGTGAATATTAATGGCCATTCCCACAAAGAATATTATCAGTCCTAGGAAAAGCAGAGAGAAAACAGCATCCTTATTCCATAGAAAAATGCTTTTGGTTTTGATTTTGCAAAACCACTTTCCCCAAATCAAGACTCTAGTCACGGCTAGGAATTATTACAAATTGAACAAGCAGAGTATTTTAGGCATAAAGGCCTTTCCTAGGTTGTCATACTTAAGAAACAAAAACATTCTGAGGGAAGAATGAAAAATGATTGGTTCAGAGAGATAACCAGATTATAGAGGAGGTGGGTCAAACCAATCTGAAATGTTGGTCCCACCTATTCTACAATATGATTGGATATCTTTCTGAACCAATCACATTATATTCTGCCCTCAGAACATTTTTGTGTGAGTAAAACTCCCATGAGCAAGTAAATATGGCTTGCCGTACTTAAGGTATTAAGTAACCTGCAACTTGACACTTTTGTCAGTTCATATAGCTAGACTAGAGTCAATCAAGTTAATCACATAACTCAGGTATGACACTGGGACTTGAACATGAAACATTCTGGCTTCAAGTCAAATTTTACCTTCTCAAACTACCTGAAATCCTGAACGTGTATTTATGTTGAATGGTGCACTGATGAGATTCAAGTACAAAAGTAGGGCCCATTTTTGGGGCATAACTAATACCCTTGACCACCATACTGTACTACCTACTGGCTTCACATACCAGTCCATAAGCGAACATCTGCCCACCAGCTTTCTTCATATTCTGCACAGTGTAGCATGTTGTACCCCTGGAAGAAGCCATTCATAGAGCAGAAGATCATGGCAGAGATCATGATCTGAAGAGGGGTGGGTCGGCCCTTGTTCAGCAGGGAGTATATGAAGGTCCTGCAGAAAATATGAGGAAGCAGTGTTAAAGCTCCTTGCACTACTCTTGCATATTGAAGCCTTAGTGGGCTTCTAATGTGCACAGATGTGAGACAATGAAAGGAAAAGCTTTCCTGGGATAACGTTTTGAAAAAACGCAGACCAAAGCATTAAGTGTTATCAGCTGACATTTCATATGACTAATTTCTCCACGTCAAGTGATCAGCCGCTTTACTTCATTCCTGTTTGCCAATGCAGCCACGTAATCTGAAGGATACTGAAGTCTTAGGAGAGGTTTCAGTTGAGAAACTCAGTTACTGAAACCCGAGTCCCTCTGGCAAGGGGGGAAAAACTCTCCATGCTGGTCTTGCAAAGAAACCAACAGAGTGTCATCAGCTGCAGGTATGAGTCTCACAGCATTGTGAGGCCAGATTGGCGGGTTCCGCACCACATCTCCATGATTTTGGCAGAAAAATCACACTTGGGGAAAAAAAACACTGCAGAAAAGGCAGTGATGAAAGTTAGAATCCACTTCGCCGTGCATCGGGGTGAGGAATGTTATTACAAACAGATGCTTGTATAAGAACAAGTAACACATAGTGACTTTTGCGTCGAAGAATGTCAGTCACGAGATGACAAAGACAGAGATAAGAATGACACATTTAAACTAGGTAAACCGGCAAAACGGCTGACACTCATTCATGTTCTGTCCTTATCTCCTATCTTCAGCTACATCTCATAGCTTCTCTTGAGTTTTAATATTTCACCCTTTGGACCTTCAACCAGGTATCATCGCCGCTTACAGCAGTCTCAGAACCTGGCTACCTGCAGTTTTACAGGCATGTTAATAGCAACCCATCTCTCATCATGATATCTCTGTATACATGTAAAGCACCTTTCTACCAAACTGGTGCTATGGACTTTACCAGCATAACCACTGAGATGAACTCTTCAGTGACACAATTTAAATGCAAAAGACGAATTACATGCGCAAATCATTTTCCACTGAAATTGCAGTCACAATCCTGTACCATAGCAAGCATTCTTGGCTACATCGTTGTAACAGCCCCACAGAGCTCTTGTAGGACATTCTCATGCTTACTCTTCTGGGTTCCAGCCCTCATCAGATATGTTCAGGAGTACCTTTGGAAGTAGTGCAAGCAGAAGGTGGACAGCAGCAGGTTCCGGCCCACGATAGAGACTTCATCCGCAGTGTAGAGAAGAACCATCGGCACCAGGAAGGACGGCAGCTCCTGAATGAACCATGCCACTTTGGCAGGAACCATAAGGGCTGGTTTAGAGGTGTCCAAATATCGGCCATAGGGAGTCTCTATCTTCCTCTGCCTGTTGAAGTAGGCCACCGAGGCTAAGATTAAGCCCCAGCTGCACCAGTACACCACGTCTTGCTGACACGGCATGCTCCTCAACTAATTTTCTTGTTCCACTCTGGGACGACTATCTCTCCATCTGCAAGCAGCTCAAGCTCCTCCCACAGGGAAGTCTGGCTCTCTAGCAAGAGGCACAATTCTGAACGTGTAATCAGAGAAGTCTATGGGATTCGGGATTCCACAGCTCTTCCACTTCAAAGAATTTGGGAGAAAACAATAAATGTATACATATATGGTAAAGAAAGCTTGTGTGACTCAGCTTTGTCTATCAGAACCTCCAGAGTGCAGCTGCAATTGGCTTTTATTAACAAAACACCTCTTAGTACACAACTGAAAAGTGCATCTTGGCTTTGACCAGGCAAAATGTTCTTGTAAAAATATTTGATTTATGAGACAAGGCTGACAATAAGAGCAGGGGACACCAACGTATAATTTTGCAAATCAGTCCTAATGGCAAATAAAAACAAGTGGATGATCTACATTCCTGTTTTGCAACACATGAACAGCGTAAATATTACCCTACAGCCAGGTCTCAGTTGTGAGCATATTGCTGGAGAACTATGCGTTTTTGTTCTCCATTAGCACGGTATAAATAAAAGCATTCATGTTGTTTTTCCTTGTGGTAAATTTACTCATGTTATCCATTCCAGAATTTTCTTTGAAGTCAAAGTACTGCAAGCTACTTTAAAGATATGATTGTTTAATTTTTTTTTCCCATTTGTCTGTGCCAAAACCAGTTGGTTGTTCCTATATAAAAACGCCTCAGGAGAGTGTGTTCCTGCAGGATATTCTTGTACAATATTCTTATTGTGAGGAAATGAGATGGAATTTTATAGTCAATAGTCTACAGAAAAAAAGGTCAGCTGCAGCTGAGCTCAGTAGGCAGGGTGGAACCAGGCCACTAATTACAACTTTCGCCCGTGGCGGGGCAAATGCCAACCAATCACAGATTTTTAAAACATTTTACTAAATATATATAAGGAGGAAGCCAATTTCTTAAAGACTTTTTGGGCTCTTATACCCAATCACCCCAGCTCTCCAGTGGCCCAACCTCCAAATATCCTGGACCTAGGCCCAGTCTAAAATGGCCTTTTGTAATACGTCATGACCTAAGTTACTCTGCTGCTGCAATTAAAATAAAATAAATACCGCGTATCAGTTATATTAGATAGATCCAGATGTGGATCGATGCTTTGGGGCCATTTTGCTTTTTGAAATCCACACACTATTGTTAAGAACTGCCATGACAAGCACATACAGCTCTGGATTTAATTAAGAGATCTCAGCACAGTTCATCTCTCATTTCTCAGTTTATGGGTCTGTGTCTGTGAACATTTATTTTTTTTGTTACATTTATAACTGAAGTGATGAGGACTAAACACAGACAAACTGACTTCGAGAACAAACATGTAAGAATTTAGATGGCATGCAGGAATTTCATCTTTCCATCTTGTCAACAGAAGACAGAACAAAGACACAAAACCAAAGTATTTTCAGAGTTTTACTGTTTTTTCCCCCATTTCTCTTATTGTAGTGAGCTGTATAGAACATCAGCAGGGTAAACAAAAAGGCTGAATCAGCTGAACCTGAGTTACAGTAATAAGACTCCACCTTGGAGCACTTCAGAAACATTTGTTGTCTGTGTCTGTGAACATTTATTTTTTTTTGCAAACTGCAGCCTGGTTCTTTCCTGTTTTTTGGACTTTTTTCTTACTTTTTGGGACTTCGGTCTTGCTTCTAGGAACCTGAAGTTGTCCTAGCAGTGCATTTCACACCTATTCTTTTTGAAGGTCACTTGAGGTCATCCTCGATTCAGGAGAAACTGTCGGAAAAGTTGACGTCATCTCTGGCATTAGAAAGTCGCTTCTGCCTGGCTGGTTTCTGAACATTCCCAATGTCTCTGAAATCTTAGAAATTCCGAGCCTGGAAATAACCTGCCGTGTAGCCTACTGCCAGCAGAACCAGGATTAAAGCAGGATTTAGAAACGCATATTTATGGTCTTGGGGGCGGCATGGTGGTGCAGTGGTTAGCACTGTTGCCTCACACCTCTGGGGCCTGGGTTCGAGTCTTCGCCTGGGT
>JAODJW010000062.1:5609984-5624045 GCA_026777045.1 Hyperopisus bebe | reverse complement strand
TAATTTGTGAATGTGCCACTGGGAGGCACTAGCCCCCCCCCCCCCGCCCCCACCACCCTCACCCCCAACAGAAAGCTGCCATTGTGCTGTTAACTCATTTTCACATTCAGGTCCTCCAAAACAGTCCCTCCCTCCTCCCTACTAGCAAGGGAATATGAATTAAGCAGTTGGCATTTATCTGGTCTGGGAGGGGAGATACTGTGCGTGTGAATTTCTTAAAATAGCATGCAGAAGAATTTCATTAGCAACTAAAGCATAGATCCAACTCGGGCAACACAGATGATGTAGCTGCCAAACGCATCAACAAACAGCCATGCATTGGTGGAAACCACATGACTAAGTCTGCGGGGGAGATGTCTCTCACACCTTTCAGCAAAGCATGTGCTGCAACACTTAATATTTGCCCCCCCCACGACACACCGAGAAATCCACACGTCAGGGCGCTGCCTGGCAGGCTTCTGAAGAGGTGCAATTTACGAATGGCTAAAATTAAGGCTTCCGGAAGCCGGTGAGGATGGGAAAAACACAAGCCATTAATCACTGCCGAGTTTAGCCCAAATCACGAAGTGCTGGACAAGATGGTTAATGAAGACTTAAGAGAATCCCACCCAAGGGGGGGGGTTCAGATATTGGTTTCCACCATTGGCAGAGAAGTCTCCAATGCAATTTTTTGACCAGTTGCTGGGCTGCATCTTGAGAGGCATTGGTCAACAGCCAGATTTCCCATGAAACAAGAACAAAAAAGACCCCTGATGCAAAGTGAAAAAGGCACCGCCCACATTGCTGTGCCACACAAAGAATCCTTAAGAACCCTTAAGGAACCTAAGCTGTCAACGGAACCATAATGAACATCACCTCTGCTGCAACACTGAGCTGGGGGGGGGGGGATGGTCACATGCCTCAGTCACCCTATTTAATTCTTTGGCCTTGAGTGTCTTGGGGTACAAAACTCCAGCTCAGCACTGTACTGATGACTGCTTGGGAACCATTTTAAGCGCTTGACTGCAGCAGGAAGGAGGCGGAGCAAACGCTAATCCAGCAAAGCCTAAGGGCCGGCATGGCTCCCACGGCCCACACAGGACAGGAGGACAGCCGGGGAAGCTGTAAAGAACCGCACTCCCAGAGCCAGCCCAAAGACCCATCAATCCCCCTTAAAGGCAGGAAGCTCAACTCGCCCTTCCACAATGCTGTCCCCACCCCAACTTGACTAATCACTTAACTGTCATGAAGAGTCATGGAAGCAGGGAGCCAAAAGGGTTTAAATCTGCACCTCATCTTAAAACATATTCAAAAGATGCCCGAAATAAGCAAAGTACTTTGACTGAAGTCACACAGCAAACGGCCATATGCATACAGATATTTTTTTTTGGCCTGACGGACGTTAGTGTCTTAATTACATTCTGCTACCAGCTGAACTCCTATGTGCAAATACCCATCAGTACATTCATATCTCGGAAAGTCCATATTGAGAAGTTAAATTGAAACCGCAGAACCTGGAACATGGGCTGGAAAGTATGAGACCAACTATTTGAAGTATCTTCCATGGAAAAAGAATAAGAAGTGGACCCAAAAATCAGTGTCAAAAATAACACCGCAGAAGGATGGTCCTGTATTACAAACCACGCGTAGACACGCATTTCCGCCGCTGTCCTTTTAATTACATATGAGTTTCTGTCTTGATCTGGGTAAAAACTCCATCATGCATCGCAATTGCACTCGCAGATCTGTTAGAAATAATGGAAGCATGCAGGCAAGCAGCCGGACTTGGCCGCATCTGCACCGAGATGCAGGTGACACTCTCCGGGCAGGGTCACTCCTACCTTCTCAGCAACCTGAAGCCACTCAGATGCATGCTAAAGCTTTTTTTTGGTTTCCGAAGCGGACAAAAGACCAGGCAAACTGCAGATGAAGTAAGCTGTGCGGCCATTTCCGTGCCGATCGAGAAGCACGCTAGCCGGGCGGCTACAAAGCAGCCGTTTCCCCGCTACCGACCGAGTGACAACGCATCGGCCAGCGCCGAGAAAGTTCGACTAGTTACCTAGTTAGTTCTTCTCCGAGCTACGGACGGTGATTCGGTTGTGGGGAGTGAAAACCGGCGACATTACTACGGTCGACCCAGGCCCCAGCATTAGCGGAAAACCGGGCAGCCACATCTCTTCTATTTGAGATTTCTATGGACCTGCCGGTGGATTAAAGTACCGAATAAGCCCAAACATAGCGGCTTAGAAGCGCAAAACACCTTCATTAATGCATCCCCCTGATTCTTAGGTCGATTGACTTCCAGCTAACTGAACAAATGCTAAGAAAACATCTGGCGAAACGTGTCATACTGACTACTGGAAGTTTGAACACAGTTTATTTAATGCCCGATCTGGGCACGGTTTGATTATATACCAACAACTAACGGGAGGGATCGGTTAACGCACGGATAACCACCTAGTAAAACTAAGCAACCCAACACAAGTCTCTCCTCCCCGGGGTGAAGTTGCACCGTTAGCATTAGCAAACGACAGCAGCCAGGCAGGATCTCCAGCTAGGACGCAAGAAAGAATAAACAGCCACGATTAGAAGATAAATCGAAAGTCTTAACTCCCAAAACAGTAGATGAAGTTTTCCCAGGTTTATTACATACCATCTACACGTGCGAAACGTTTAAGAAACTTAACAGCATCAGGGAGAGAAATCATACACGTTTGATTACAGCCAATCTCGTTCCCCCTTCCCGTCCTTTGCTGATGCTACAACGCCAGCTGATCGCCACCCATGAGATGTCAAGTCTACTTTTCCAGACCGTGGCCCGAAAAAACCCCAAATCTGTGCCCCGTTGTCCCCGGGTCTACCTGAGGCGGTGTACCAGCTGCCGGCGTGACTTGCTTCTCTGTACACCACTCGGTTCGACATCTTAGTGCCCGAGCCACCTATCTTGGTCAGTTAACAGCACGGAGAGAAGCACAAAAATATAAAGGCAGCCAACCAGCAACGGACAAATTTGGGGGTTGTTATCAGAGGGGGGCAAAGAAGAAAGTGAAGGATTAATTCAAAATACAGTGTTTTCAGGTTTTCGTGGAATGCACAAAGAAAACGGAAATATCCGAAGTCAAAACAAAAGATTGTCTGGAGCTCAGCTAGACAAGAACAAAAGCCCAGGACAGCATGAATTTTATGATACAAGAGTACTGTTCGCCGGTAACTGGTTTGGCATAAGTCGGCTACCGTGCCTGTGCAGTGACAAGTAGTTCTCATTGGTTGAAAATGTGTAGAACTCTTCCTATTCGTCGTGCGATGAAGGCAGGTAACGAGGTTTACGTGGAGTGGCTACGGGGACATAGTAATAAACCCTATTGGCTGATTTTGTCACCATGGTCACAGGGAAGATCAAGGAGAAAGGTTACCGTGGTGACGTCAGGTTAGTGAAAGAAAAAAAAAATCAATGATAAAGTGTTAATATTTATTCCCGATGAACAAATATAGCAGTTATTGATATTCTTTTGGAATATAACACTTTTCATTACAGTTTTCTGCAGAATCATTTTTAAATTGCCATTTTGTGAAAACGTATCACTGATTTAAAGTTATCGCTCTGTTGGATTAATTTCAGTTCCCACGCTATATTTAAGGCCTATATATTTATAGACCTTGAGAGGCACATGTGAGTTAAATACGATTATAATGAATGCAAAACTTTTAGCTTCGTTGAGAGCTTGTATGAGAATCATGTACAGTGGGTATTTAGACAATCTAATATTCAATAAGATTTTGCGACACTGTAATATATTTATGCAATGAAACAGATATTAGAAATATTCAAATAAACCTGAGAACGTGGCTGTCGCCATGTTACTATGGCAAGAATGAAACGTTTCTCCGTAAATGTTAACTTCTCTTAACCCAACTCATTTTATAGAAGTTTCCAATCTCCCTTATATAAAAGGGGTTTTCCGCTGTCACGTGACTGCCATCCCGATCAGCTGATGCGCTACTTCCTGCTTTCTATAAACGAAGTGAAACGCTGCTCGCCAGTATCCAGCTGGACGGTACATTTCCTGCTCTTTCCTTATCGATGTCAAGCTGCAGACCGCAGTGGCAGGTTGGCACATTTTTAAATACGCGGTATTGCCACAATTTAAACATAGAAATCAGCTTTCACTTAGCCCGAATAATGAAGTACAGTAGTTAGCTAAAATGTTGGTGTACGTCACATGAGCAAATGTAGATTATATTTTGGTAGCTAATGTACCCATGTTTATCTTGTCAGTTTGTAATGTACTTTACTGGAAATTGTATTGTATTGTTTTGTAGTAAAAACAAAACGATCTCGAAAATAATATTTTGTACATAACATGGATCATTTGTATGCCGCTGGGCGTGAATATATGTTTTTATAGATCTTAATGATTTCCCACTATTTATAACTACATAGCGACATAAGCCATACGTATATAATTTGTTTACTATGGAATTATTGAAACTGCTCCATTACGTGAACGTATTTAGGTGTACTGTGTTTGGGTGTGTAATGAAATAATTTCTTGCCTGGTCTCCGTTCTTTCCTTTAAGCTATAAGTTGTGGTCTTCGTGAACCATCTATTCATGAATACCTCGGATAGCGAAGAGGAGTTTTATAATGAGAGAACGGCCTTGGTCACTACTGACAGTCCAACCATGGCAACATACACTCAAGACTCTGAACTTCCAGGACCAGTGGTCACAGAAAACAAAACAGTATGTGTTTCCCCTGTGGATGCATTGGCTCGGTGTGATATTTTATTTGAGGAAGAATTGGTTTGTTCTTGTTGTAACTGCCTGGTACTCAGTTTCACTGTCTGCCAGGGTGCCTCAGCAAGACTTGCCCGAGGAGCGAGGGAAGGGGAATCTGCAGCAGACAGTGAGGATGAGGAACTGACCCTGAAATATGGAGCCAAGCATGTAATCATGCTCTTTGTGCCTGTCACACTATGCATGGTGGTCGTCGTGGCAACAATAAAGTCAGTCAGCTTCTACACCGAGAAGAATGGCCAGCAATTGTATGTAGCTTTGGTTTGTTTTAATCCGTAAAATCAATATGCCCGAAAACATGTTCTCGCTGGGTCGTTTTGAATAGGAAGAATGATTTGTTTGTGGTTTACGTTGGCAGGATATACACCCCTTTCACTGAAGATACAACATCAGTAGGCCAGCGACTCCTCAATTCCGTCTTAAACACCATCATCATGATCAGCGTCATCGTGGTGATGACCATCTTCCTCGTCGTGCTTTATAAGTACCGCTGTTACAAGGTCAGACCCCGTGAAGTCATTTTACGCAGCTGCCACATTTAACATAAAGCACAGTTAACCTCACAGCAGAGTTCTTCCTAATCATAGTCGACATTTTCTGGCACTTCATGCTGCATTGCTGGCTGAATAGTGTAGATATTGCTAAATGACATTAAATTTCGATGATATCTATATATACATGTATATACTCACTAGAGTCTTTTTATTTTTGCTGTAGTTCATTCATGGGTGGCTGATTCTTTCATCCCTGATGTTACTGTTCTGGTTTAGCTTCATGTACCTGGGGTGAGCCTTTTATTCTGATCCTGATAATACAGAATTGCGATTATGTAGGAAAATATGTCATTGGCCATTTTTTTTTGTCTGTGCAAACCTTGGTTGGAGTTGCTAACATTTCTGTTTATTCTAAATAAATTATTCTAAACTGCCGACTTAAATGTGCCCTTCCCTGATCTCCGCACTCTGCAGGGAGGTGTTTAAGACCTACAATGTGGCGATGGATTATCCCACGTTGGTCATGATCATTTGGAACTTCGGAGCGGTGGGGATGATCTGCATCCACTGGAAGGGTCCACTGCAGCTTCAGCAGGCCTACCTCATTGTCATCAGTGCCCTGATGGCCCTTGTCTTCATCAAGTACCTGCCCGAGTGGTCAGCCTGGGTCATTTTGGGGGCCATCTCCATCTACGGTAAAAAAGGCCGTCCTTGCATCATTTGGAATTCCTCAATGCAGTGTTTCCCAATCTGGTCCTCGGGGAACCACAGACAGTCCATGTTTTTGCTCCCTCCCAGCTTCCGGTAGGGTACACGTGGATAGGCAAGTTTATTAATATGGAACAATTCAAACACAAGGCAATTCAATGTGATTTACAAAGGCAGAAGGATGCGTTTAATTAAAAGACATTAAAATCACTTTTAAAAGACAAATAATAGGAGTAATAATAATAAAATAAAATTACTAAAAAAAAACCTAAAAGCCAAACAAACATTTAGTTAACTGAAAAGAATTTATATTGTAGTGGCAGAGAATGACTGAACTGATTTAATTTATTGAAAAGCTGCAGCAGTGATTTAACAAATGATTTAAGCGAAGACTCTCTGGACTGTGTGGACTTTCTGGCAAGGAGCTGAGAGAGAGCAAAAACCTGGACTGGGAAACGGTGCCTTTAAGGCACTACTGCCAGAAATAGAAAAAGATTTTATTTTTATTTTCTTTTGCAGTTGGGATCACCATGGTAGCTTATCCATCCCATAATTCGTACACAATCAGCAACTGCTTGTCTAGCCTGGGATATAGTGAGCTTGTGAATCCCCGGAGAGCAGAAGGGCTACACTCTGGCTGAGACATTTTTATACTACAGATTCCCTAATTGCATTTGCCTACTGTTATAGCTTAGCCTGAATGCTCTGTATGAGGGCTAGGAGATGAAACAGGAGGTGATGCGGTGATTCTTGTTTTTGACAGATCTGATCGCTGTACTGAGTCCCAAAGGACCTCTCAGGATGCTGGTGGAGACGGCCCAGGAGCGCAATGAGCCCATCTTCCCTGCCCTCATATACTCCTGTGAGTTTGATCACACACACACACACACGGGACCAGCAGCGTTACTGTCTCCCATTTCACTGGCAGCACATCTAAGTAATCACATTATTTACACCCAGTGTAGAAGAAGGTTCTCTGCTGTAGAAATGGATTCACTGCCGGGGTCCTGTTTTTAAGTGTTGTGGAATGGTGTGAACGTCAGGCCGGAACCAATAGCTGTGAAGCTCACATGACGGCTCTTTTGCCCTCCAGCTGCCATGATCTGGATGGTTGGCATGGCCAGACCGTCATCTGAGCAGGGGGAGCAGGATACAGGTCAGAGAGCACTTTTCATTCCTGGTGATTTACTGCCGTGCTTTTTTAACATCTGCTTGAAGTTCCTTTGATGCCGTGATGAAAGGTTAGTGTGCCTGTTTGTTATATTTGATATATGCACAGATGCATGTATATATTTCAGCTGCTAATTCAGTGAAGGGCTATGGTAAGTCTGGGCACAAGTCTATCCTAGGGCACACACTATGTGAGACCCCTAACCTGAACAGGAAACCACCAGACACTCACAGAGATGTGATGCAACAGCATCCACTGAGCCAGCATGCTGCCCTGTCACTGAATGACTGCCTTAATATCTCAGTAGTATTTATAAAGAAGCCCATTTATGGTCGAAATTGGTATTTTTATCCGTAGACCCCTGAGAGTGCAAATCCCCGGTTAATTTCCCATACGCCCCCTGCAGAGGCCACAGCTGCTCACCTCAGTCATCTCTGGAGGGTAGTACGCTGGAATCCATTCTCGGGGTCTCCCAGCTGAATGCGCTGTCTTTATTCACCTCAGACGAGGAGGCGCACCAGAACAACGCTGAGAGCCTGGAGAGGAGCCAGGAGGAGCCTGAGAACCAGGCGTTTGTGGGAAGGAGCAGAGCCTATTCTGTCGAGGAGGAGCAGGAGGAGGAACGTAAGTAGCTGAGGCACAGACTAAGCTAAGCCATGTGACCTCTGGATAGCAACTAATCATTCATATTTCGTGTTCTATTATAATTATGCTCCATATTTTAAAGGATTATTTTGGTTTGATTGCATCTCTGGCAGTAAATACTGAAGAGTCTTCTTAGCTTCATAGTGCCCGTTTTCTCTTTTCCGCAGGGGGGGTAAAATTAGGCCTGGGAGACTTCATCTTCTACAGTGTGCTGGTGGGGAAAGCAGCCGCCACTGGGGGAGACTGGAACACCACCCTGGCCTGCTTCGTGGCCATTCTCATTGTAAGCGGCTAATGCCCGTCTCAATCCCATAATGCCCTGCTTTGCTTACAGTCGACAGGAATGTGAAGTCCACACAGTCTATACTGGGCAAGTAGAAAAGGAAAGGTTAGAGGTTAACCTCCACTTTTTCTCTCCCTCTTCCTAGGGACTTTGTCTCACCCTTCTTCTGCTGGCCATCTTCAAAAAGGCCCTACCGGCCCTCCCCATCTCCATCACGTTTGGCCTGGTATTTTACTTCTCCACTGACAATTTGGTCCGGCCATTCATGGACAGCTTAGCCGCTCATCAGTTCTACATCTGACTGCTGCTAACAAGGAGCACGATGGTCACTGACATGGCATACAACGCACAGTTTGATTTTAATAGCTGTACATTAGTGTGTGCGCGCGCGCGTGTGTTTTGTAACCCTATTAAAATGTTTTTTTGTATAAAAATCAATATTATATAAGTACTTTAGGACTTACTCGTAAGCCCAAACTGCAGTTTTTCTCATTGGATATTTTAGTGTGTGAATGAAGTAAATTGTCTAATTGCAATGCCTCAAATTCTTTTTTTTTTTTTACAAACGATTCATGAGACCCAAATCTTCTAAATCCTACTAAAGGACTGTATCTCAGTAAAGGAATGTACGCGACAGAGAACCAGTACAACAGAAACCACAACTTTCAGAAGAAAGTTTGCTGTGTGAAAGTTGACTGAGCTGAAGTGAAGTGTACTGGTCTTTTTTTCACAGGTTTCACTTTAAAAGTTTAAAACTATTTATATTGAAACAAATATCCAAATATATTAGTATGTAACTGTTTACTTGTTATAAATGAGTTGTTCTTGAGTGGATTGTGACATGTACTGTATCAAGCCATCTGCAATAAACAGGTTAAAGTACCTTTTTCCCTTCCTTAAAGAACTAGTTTTTACAACTTTGTTGCTGCATTTTGTTGCAAGCCAGTCATCTAAAGCCTTATAGGACAATTCCAGCAAAACTCAGTAACTTCATGTGGTTTATCCTGTTTACTGCAGTAAAAATTGTGCTTGGAGCTCACAGTTTTTGAACACAGTTTACAATAATGACTCAATATTTAGTCACAACACAGGACAGCTGATTCACAATTACTGTACAGTTGTATTAGTAGCTGACATACTGTCTAGAAGAGAAGCTAATCTGGGGATCTTTTCACCAAGAACAGAGTCAAGTAAGGATTAGTCCACTACGATGGGTAATGGGGTTGGATCTCTTTAAAATGTGAATGTCATGACAAAGTTGTTTTGTTTTCAAACTTAAAGCACAATTGACAGACAGAATTAGGAATTCATGCATATGTGATGCTGATACTTGATCAGACATGCTAATCTGCAACTACCTTAATTATATATTCTTTAAATAGGAATAACTATGCACCTTGAATACATAAGAATTATAAAAGTAACTTTGAGCCAGGACTCACCTTTAAAATGAACCCCTGTGACAGTGTAGGGATATGAAATACCGCATTGGTGAATACAAGTATTCCTACAATCAGCAGACTCATTTTGAAAATAATGTGTTTCATTGTGGACAAGTCTATATAACAGGCACACTTACATAATATTCCAGTTACACACTGTTAAGTGGCAGAATGCTTCTTTTTAATTTACATTTCATTGCATGCATTATAAAACTGTAATTAGCAGTACCACAGCCGCAGTGGTTCATTTAAAAAAACGGCCACAGAGTACGTCTTCGGCTGCCTCCCCATGTGTTAATTTCGATCCTCAAACTGTGACTTGTTCTTGAGAAGATGTGCTGCTAAAAATTCAATGGGATTTTGAGGTCTGCAAAAGAAAGTGACAAAATAATTTTTAAATGTCACCGATTTATCACTGGCATTGAACAAATGAAACAACAGCTGCAAACTCTGAGCATTTAAATCCACCTCCTTCCTGCACCTTTGACTTCTGTTAACTGTAACCTACCTCTCTTTGGCCAGCACTGAAAGACTCTGTAGGAGAATCGGAACAACCGTCTGATCTAAATATGCTCGTGTTGGTAGGGCTTGCAGATCCACCTTCTGTTTGGCAAGTTTATCCATGCTGGCCTTCTCGTTTTCAGCTATTCTCTGAAGGCAGAATAGTAAATTGCGTTAAGATACCGACATTGTTTAGGTAGATCGCACTATAGGTCACAGCATCTCATATTATTTGGGACGTTCAATACCTTAACGTTTTCAGAAAGACCATATTCAGCATGCGGATTTTCTGCAACCTTTAAAGAAACGAAATATGCCAGTTGGTTTAAAACAGCCGTTCAAAAAAATGAAGTAGCGGGCGACTTAAACTCACTGGTGCCTGTCCTTCTGTGACTTGTTCCATATCGTTGTGATCTTGGGAGAGAAACAATTCCACATTACTTCAGCGTTAAAGCTTACGCATTGATTTAGCTGTATGCTACTACGTTACATTACCATCATAGTAACCATACTGAAAAAAATGATTTTGTTTCTGCTACATTACATTTTACGTTAACAATACTACAGTTGTACGACCAACGACAAAAATGTCATGCTAGTATTAGCAGTTAGGAAATCCTCGTAAAATTTCAGATTAACTATTAATAAAAATATATACAGCGTTAAAATATACCCGTGCAGCTGAACACTTATACGTATAAAACTACAAAAACAACGCGGAATGTTTTTCCCCTTTTAAGGTTTCTTAGGCAAAATATCAGTGACCTTATGAATTAACATCAAAGTAATTTAGCGCCATAGGAAACAATATGCATTCAGACAATACGATACGAACACGCATCCGCTCGCACTCACTGAAACAATTCATAGAATAAAGGGAAGCACAATACCATCCGCCATCACTGCTATTGATTTCTCCGTTCCGAAAGCGGAGAAGCGCGGGGAAGCAACCAATTACAGCGCGGGACAAGCGCGTCTCCCATTGGTTCCTCCATGAAACCGGAACTACTTTGTTTTAAGGGCGCTAATTGGGCGTTTCAAAGAGAACTTGTCAAATGGATCTAAATTGATACAAATAAGATACATATAGTTAACAACAAATGCACTAGATACGAATCAGTACACAACGATATAACAAGAAGCAATTAATAAAAAGGGCACAACCAGGCACGTGGGCAGCATCCAAATGAATTGCAATAAGCGATGAAGGGAAGAATTCTATGCAACATGCTTTCAAACAAATGATCGGATTGACAACCTCTTTTATATTTATATAATATTTATATTTTCGTCCATTGTGATTTCAGCTAACATTTCCTAAATTCTCTTGCAGGTTTGCGTCCTGCCATTTGCCGTGCCTGGCGTACTTCCTACAACAAACATCCAGACCTGGAACTACATGTCTGCGCATGCGCAGGACGCCGTTACTTGTTCTGTGGAGAATCCACATCTTACTGTTTAGCTGTCATATTCCTACGGGTATATGTTATGGGATCCCAAATCAGACAGGTGAATTATATCGCATAGAAAAAGCCAAATAACAGAATACTACTCAGCCGACGTTATGTTAGTTCGTACCCCTCGGATCGATTACATATTTCGGGTGCGTTGCTGAGCCTGATAGCGCTGTTCCTGCTACCGCTGCTCCGAACTCTCAAGCTTCGTTTTGTTTTGTTATCGAGCTATGGCTGCTGAAGTTAAAAATCCGATGGACATCGGTGATCATGAGTCCGGGGACAGCAGCTCAGATCGCATCCGAAGATATCACAAGCAGGCATTTGAGTACATATCTCTGGCCCTGAAGATTGACGAAGATGACAAAGGTAAGACAACGGGGCAGTTTTAACAACACGGCGATGCTTGTTTTTCCGGGTTGTTGCCTCGTAAATTGCGATGGTTTACTAGTTGCGGTCACCGGAGTCACTTAAATTACAGCTACCTGCCTGACGTTATTTCATGGTCCTGGTTCTGTGGTTTAATATATTTGGCGATGTATTGCCTCACCACCTTGAGGATTTCCATGTTGTTTTATTTATATGAAACTAAGATTATTACTTAATACAGTCCAGATACACTTTTTTTCCTTGGTTTCAGACGGTGTTAAGTTTAAGTACTACTCGATTGTCAGACACCAAGGTCAGGCTTGGTGTGAAGTTAGCAAATAAAACATTTGTTTCCCAGTGCAATTTCAGGATGCTCAGAGGGTCATTAATGACCCACAATAAAACCGATCACAGCTAGAGTGGTAAATGGCACAAACAAATACTTTCTGACAGATAGCCATATCTGTTATGCCAACCACTGGGTAAAACTAGTATCTCTCATTTTTCTGTTTGCCCCTGCATTGGTGATTCCAGGGCGGAAAGAACAGGCTGTCAAGTGGTACCAGAAGGGCATTTTGGAGCTGCAGAAAGGAATAGCAATTAAGATCACTGGGGAAGGTAATATGCTCATCATATTCCCCAAAATATTTATCCATATCATTATCCAATCTGTCTCACTGCATCCGTTTTTAGTAGCACTTGTTTGCATTTGACCCCTTCCTGTATTTTTGTCTGCTCTTGCTCCTGTTTCACCTGTGTTAGGTGAGCAGTGTGACCGGATTAGGCGTATCCAAGACAAAATGACTACAAATCTCTCAATGGCCAAGGAGCGGTTGCAGCTTTTAGGTACGATAACAGTAATTATGGTCTATTTTTATTTACGGAGTTTCAGGTTTTTTTTTTTCCCTAATTACAATTTTGTTGATTTCAAGCAGGATTTCATAATAACTTGTAAAATCTTGCATTGGTGTTGAAGTTTCAGGAGGTTAAATACACAAGGTGCATGTTTAACACACTGAGCTGCTCTTGAATGAATATTTATAAATGAATGTTTCATTCTCTGTAGAGAGTCGACTGGCTTCCAGGAAAACCATTTTGCCACCCCAGCCCAGCCTTCCCATGCCTCAGTCAAAGCCGATCCCTGGAAGCTCCAGAATTCCTGGTGGGCAGTCCTCTTCCCAGCCTGGCCGGCAAGCAGCTCGCGTGTGTAGTGCCAAGGTAAACTCATAGTTCTCTCTGAAAGCTACCATCCTCAGCTCCAGTAGAGGTCTTGACTTGCAACCCCCTCCATCTCGTACTAAAGGGCCCAGTCAGAGCAGGAAATCAACCCAACAGCAAGCAGGCAGCTCCCACGCCAGCCAAGAAGAGAGCCATGAAGAACTTCAAGAATGTGGACAGCAGGCTGGCCAACCTCATCCTGAATGAGATTGTGGACAGGTGGGAGACGCTGAAATGCACTGCTAGCAACTCGGCGGCAATTTTACCGTTGGGAGAAACATACGTACAGTATCAGGTGAATCAGTTGGAGCGTAACTACTGGATTGTGATGATGACAGGGGAGTGTGTGCGTGCGTGTGTGTATGTGTGTGTAGCCAGGTATATATTACATTGTGGGGAGCAAATGTTCCCACAATGTGAAAAAACCTGTTATTTTGACCTTGTGGGAATATTTTTTTCCGGTCACCGAAAAAAGGAAAAACTTTTTATTAAAATTTGTGACTGCAATCAAAAAAGATGCCAAAAGCCTTTGGTTTTCTTCGGTTACTTATGGTTAGGGTTAGGGCTGGGTAGGGGTTAAGCTTGTCATTGTTGGGATTAGGGTTTTGTCCATAGAAATGAATAGATGGTCCCCACAAAGAGTACAAACGTGTGCGTCTGTGTGTTTTAGTGGGTCAAGTGTGCACTTTGACGACATCGCTGGACAGGAACTTGCCAAGCAAGCGCTACAGGAGATTGTTATCCTCCCTGCCCTGCGACCAGAGGTCAGCTCCTGAATAAGGAGAAGTGCATTTAAAACTTACCAAGGAAAATGTAAAAATAACTATATGTTGATGTTATTTTTGTCAACCTCACTGTGGCGCTGTACCCCCAGCTGTTTACTGGCCTCAGGGCCCCAGCACGGGGCCTGCTTCTCTTCGGGCCCCCCGGGAACGGCAAGACAATGCTGGTGAGTTGGAGAGGTTGAAGACTGGGGGGGGGGGTGCAGCCTGACTGTTGT
>JAODJW010000062.1:5578469-5592653 GCA_026777045.1 Hyperopisus bebe | reverse complement strand
AGTGGCCCTGGATGAGTGAGCCCCCCCCTTGGGATGTTGCCAGTGTGGTCTATTTGGACACAGTGCCCCTGGATGAGTGAGCCCCCCCTCGGGATGTTGGGTTTATCACAGTGCTCTTCTGCTCGGCCACCTGCACCATAATCAGTGTCACCACGTATATGATAGGGTGCCCCCCCCCAGCGAGGTAAGGCCAGGTCTGACCCCCACGTGAGGGCTAATCTATCATACAGAGTGCTGGTCAACCCACCTGTCTATGACATCCTCTCAGGGTTGAGCCAGCTCAGGAAATCACTTTGTTTTGGGGGGGGGGGGGTTACAGAAATCAGAAATGACCCCAACAAACCAAACACTTTTAGGCTACTAGTCTGTGTTATTTATGCTCTGAAGAAATTCATTGATTGAAATGAATGCAGTTCATGCGATCGAAGCATCTCTCTGTAATCGTCAGTGTATATCTGGTCACTAATTTGCAAAGAAGCACCACAAAAATAAATTATAATCCCGACGGCTACCGGTCTCCTTCTACCGGGCAGAAGTACAGTTACAGTCTGCAAAAAAGTCCTATTAGGGATTCATACCTACAGGAAGATGTTTGCACTTGAGTTGGTTCCTGTTCCATTTGCTTCTTCTCAGACACACTGGAGCCAAACTTCTCGTAATACATGTGACCAATGACAGAACTTCTCCTAACCGGCACACACCATTGGATATTTTTTCTACTAAAAAAATGATCATTATTAGATTAGGTTAACAGACATTTTTTTATCGGCCACCTTTCGATGTGTACGAAAGAGCCCTTTGTTTACAAAATGCCACAATCTGACATTTGTCATTTTGCAGAAATATCGCCTCAGCCTTTGCATATTTATGATGTTCTCAAAGTCGAACCCTCCGATGGAACTCAGAGCTCTCCTACATATTTTCCAAATAGCAGATAAAGAATAAAAGCATTTTATGCTCTTCTTTTGTGACTTCCACAGTTCCATGCCCTACAGAGCTTCTGTGTGTGGGGGGGGGGAATTCTTTCCTGTCATTGTCAGCACATACAAGAAATATAACACTGAGAAATTTAGCTGCCCATCTCTCTTGTGCAGTGCGTGCAGTGCTCACCTGTGGCCACTGGCAGCTGGAGATGTGCCTGCTGTCTATAGGTATGGGCCTGACTGGTGTTTCACTTACCTGCTTACCTGCCTTGCAGGGGGGGGGGGGGGGGTGGCTCTGTGGGTTTGGATGCTGTGCCTATGATCAGAAGGTTGCCAGTTCAAATCCTTGGGTCAGTAAAGTGATGTCACCCTTGTGCCCTTTGAGAAAGCCCCCTAACCACTAATTCTCTCCAGCACTGGTGAACCCTGCTTAGTCACCTGCATGTGGATTTGGATAAAATGTTAATTCAATCAACTGCATCCCTTGCCTTTCTGTGAATTACAGTGGCCTTCTGGTTGCTGCGTCAGACCACAGGGTAGCAGGTTTGAATTGGGCACCCAAGATTCACTGGCAGTGTAAGGGAGATCACACTGCACAGTTCATGTTTGACTTTGTGGGGTTTTGTGTAGGTGGCGCTCTTTGAACTTTGGCAAAGTGTCACTGCCAACACAGTCCTTTTGTGAAGTAACGTGGGACTTTAAAGGTCAGAGCAAACACTCAGTGTGAAACCCCATTCCCCCCGTCCCCCCCAGGCCCAAATTACCTGAAAATCCTCCAAAGCTCTGTGGAAGCTTCCTCTTTGGGAATATAGAGTTCAGTGTTAGGACCTAAAACCAATCACCATCCTAAGTTCTGGAACTTTCTGCAGACAAACACTTAAATGCATAGTGATTCATTGCAACTGGGTTTGTCCAGTGACACATTAAATAAAATGTTGATAACTCATGAGCAGATACAAATACGTTACTTTTTACACATTTTGTCTTTTGCTATTAGGCAAACCAGACTGCAATAAAACACCAAAGCATTACAACTAAGCAAACTGGTCGTCAATCGCTCTTTGCGGGATTTCTGGCACTGCACTTGACAGTCTGTAGGAGCGGGGCGGGCACAGGGGGGCGGCTTGGCCCCGTCCCGTACGCCACTTCGCTGTGAACTTCAGAGTGCGCGCTCCCACGAACCAGGCGCGCACTGAAGGGACGCCGGAGGACGTTCTCGGATTTTTAATCCTTATGAGTGCATGAGGAGTTTCAGCATCGGGGAAATTCGAGGAGACGGCTGGCACAGTCGCAGTCGTAGTCGTTAAACGTAAGTGCACATCAGTGTTTTTCATTAAACGAACCCACTTTCACTGTCTGTTTAGATGTTTGAGTCTTATCCTCGTTTGTGATTATTCTGCACAGCGCACGTGGTATGATAATATGTGTAGTATATAAAACAGTATATTTCAAATGCCGATTTATGTGTTTCATCCCAATCGGTAAAAACGCCTAATAACATTCTGTAATTCCATTAGAAACAGTAGGTGAACAGCTTACTTTTTAACATCAGTTTTAGGATACCGACAGAATTCTGCAACTCAGAAAACCAGTACGGACTTGAACCAGTCGCCCCAAGCTATATACATTTTAATGTCAGATAAGTTATTCCAGGTTTTTCTAAATCAATCTGGAAAGTACTTACGGAAGCGCCTTCTCCAGTTACCGAAAATACTACAGTTTTTAGTTAATCATTCTTTTTTATATAATTACACTTATTGATTAAACTATTTTAAATTGTCAGTACCTTTGATTGGGAAAACCACTGACGTACGGTTATGGGGTTTCTAAAAATCAGACCCGCCTGCGTAATGAATGCGTTCATATCAGACCTGCAAGGCGACCAAAAGACGTGGCAATTACAACAGGAATTTGTTATACGCCGTGAATTTCCGAAAGATGAATGCAAACTACGCGTCACTGCTTTCAGCGCCTTTACGCATCTGATTGTGCTTTAAAAATGTGTGGATACCAACCCAACTTTCTGCTCACAGTGACCCGACAGATGCTTTGTTTTTAAAATGCCGCTGATCTTTCTGTGGTCACCTTTGTTTACGTTTGGTTTCTATAACACGGTTGTAGTTGAAAGTTGGACGTTTACGCCCTTTAATTTTAGAGCTCAGTTACAGACTTGGTATACAGGTGTTTGATACAGCGGGAGGTACCCAGGAGAAAATGTTTACTTTACCGAATAGGTCTGCACCCTCGTCTCCCCAAACTATGGTCCTTATTACCCTCTGTGAATACAGTGGCCTTTTTGCCATGACTCCAGCAATCAACCGGCACCTACGTATCCATCGCTTCTCAGTCATTTTATCAAAACTCTTGCACCGTCTGAGACTCTGCGTTACTAAATGCACGGTTTGTTTTGCTTTGCTGCTTGGAATGGGTGTTCTGGAAAGCAAGCACTTATCCCAAACCTCAGTGCCATGTTCGTACAAGCCCTGCAGGGGAAAATTGTGCTGTTTTCTTAATCCTTCCAAAAATGATTAAATTATCTGTAGACAAAACCAAACAAATGTGAACTTGATGGTCTGCCCCGGGTAAACAGTTTACGCTGACACTCCAGGCTTACAGCTGTAGTTGGTTGAGAAGCACTGTGTGATAAATACTATAGAACCTAACATGACCATAACAGATAATGCATATGGTGGTTCCTGACTCGAGGAGGGGTTGAACTTATGAGATGCATGATGCATGGAAAGCATCTGTGATTTTTTTATGCATTATTTAAGGGCTTTGCTGCAACTTTGCTGGCATGGGCACCAAATTCATCTAAAATGAATTAAGTCATTGTGTTTTATTTTTTAAAATGTTTTATATCATTGTGAGTTTGATGTTTTTTTTTTCTTCTAAAATATCCATCTGACTCAAGGTTTAAGACCCTGACTAGTTAATCGTGTAACATTCTTCAGAAATGTCAGTGAACCCGGCTTGCATGTTTTGTTGGGTTTTATTGAGCAGTTGGGGATTAAAACTAAGCCTCTGAAAAACACACAGATAAATGAGTGATTGTCATCTGTCTCAGATAAGCAGTGCCTGTCACGGTCAGTTATAGCCAAGTTGCAGTGAATGTGAACATGAATGAGCAGATGCAGCAACTTTGATAGGGCAGTTGCTCAGCATCATTAAATAATCACGCTTATGTGGACTTTTCCATTAAATATTTCTGCACAGAAACTCCTTTTGTGTTTTTATTAAGGGTTCTTTACTCTTTGTGCATTGTGCTCAGTCTTTCCCGAGACTGTGGCAGGAAATCATCTTGTTAGTCTGTCTGTCCGTCCATTGTGGCCCTTAAAAGGCACCTGTGATTTATTGACAAATAATTCAGTGTTATTCAGTGTTAAAAGCCTTAATTCAGTTTGCCCTGATGCTATTTTCCTCCCTACAATAAGGAGCAAATTCCTAAATGTCTCCAAACAACTCATCCCCGTTCAAAAGAAAGCAAGGAAAGGGCAGATATGAAGGCTTAAAGGAGGATTATGCTGGCATTCTGATGAAGCTCTGACAGACGTTTGGCAGCTAGCGCCTTTATTTGGAATTGAGCCTCATTTGACAATCAAGATGCAGGTCGAATCTAAGCCTGTATGTGTCCCAGCTTGTGCAGAGTCTTTTCTATGGCTGCAGGAACCTCCAGAGGATGTATGGAGGGTATTGGCTGTCAAAACACAACACCTGGGAAACTGAATATCATTGACATTTAGGCGTTTACACCTGGCCGTCTGGAGCTCATGCATAGTCAGCTGAGATGCGGCCAATCTGGGTGTCATCACATTATGGCGCCTTGAAATGAATAACAGAAAGCTGGGTATCTCGTTACAGAAGCCCAGGTTCTTCCTCAGGCTTTGTTGATCCTCTTGTTACTTGAACAGTAAAAATTGAATAGGAAGTGGGGTGAATATTGAGACTTGTGAACAGCAGGATTATAGAATTACCAAGGTGGCTTAAGTGCTGTAGCCTAAAGGTCACACAGCAGCGGAAGAACCTTTTAGTCTGTGTGGTTTATTGGGGTTTTTACTGGACAGTAGTTGTCTGTGGCATGTTTTGGTAATTGGTAATTGTATATTTTCTAATTACCAGTGAGGCTATGAGGTAGCAATACATGTATAAGATGTGCACTGTGTATGTTCGCGTGTGTGTTTGTGGGGGGTTACATTAAAATAACAGGTTTTTATCACACTGTGAGGACATTTGGTGATTTAAAAACCTGTTGTTTTGACTTTGTGGGGATCAGCTCTTCGGTCCCCACAAGGGGAAACTTCGATTTTGTAAAAATGCCAAAAGTCTTGTATTTTGTTTGGTTACTTGTGGTTAAGTTTAGGGCTGTGTAGGGGTTAAGGTTGTCATTGTTGGGATTAGGGTTATGCCCATAGAAATGAATTAACGGGCCCCCACAAAGAATGTACATGGATGAATACAAAAGTGTGTGTGTGTGTGTGTGTGTGTGTGTGTGTGTGCCCACGTGCATACACAGTAGTCACAAAAGTTAGACTGAAGAGCACACCAAAGACCCAAGTTATGAAACTTTTTGTTTTGTTTAGTATATTTTGTACCTTCTTAAATCCATTTTTTCTGACTAACTTTATGTCATAAGGCAAAATGGGCTTCTCTGTTGAACAATATAATTGTTGTGCAGAAGTAATGGTGCAGCGATCACATTTCGGCGCGGACAGGGCCGTCCCAGATCTCAAATGCCTAATAATACAGCAGATGTTACTAGTCGCTTGTGACCCATTTACGGATGACATCAGGTAATTTGACTTTTAATAATAATGGCCATCATTTAGCTGTTAAACACTGTAATCCCCGAGTGGCAGCAGCCAGTCCACGTGATCCTTGGTGACTGGGATTCCCCTCCCCCGCTTCTGGCGGCCTGCAGGTTGGCTGGAGGTGCATTGACATGCGTAACCTCTTTTTCTGCAGGTGTGACTGACAAGACGAGAGCCGGACCTCCCCCAGCTGGGCAGCGGAACCAGCCAGACCACCATCATGTACACGGCGTCGCTAGTTACCATCTCCATCGGTAGGGTCTCTAATGAGACTCACAGAAACACAGGATTCATGTTCCGTATGGTCAGAGCTGCAGCACTGTATACTGGGCTGCCATCTTGCCATTTTTGTTCCTTGGATTTAAAGATCAAAGCATTTCCATGTGGAGGTCTGGATTTATTACTGGGGAACAGTGAAAGGAAAAGTCAGAGATCGTTCAGCCAAAATGTAGGGTGCTGGCTGCTCTGTTATCATGAATAACAAAACTACTGTTGAACTTCCAGAATGGAAAGTGGGGTATGGAGAAAGTGATGGGGATCTGGGGGGATAAACACTCATTGTGCATCAGTCAGACAGCGGAGGGGGGTCTGTCATGTGCCGAGAACCGTGAAGTGGTGAAGTGGGACGTCATGGGGCCGATATGTTCATCTGAGCACATGCTGCGGGGTATTTACAGTAGCCCCGTTCACATGGACGCAGTTTTTTCACTTTTAATCCGATTAATTACGGAAACCGATTAAAAACATCTCATGTAAACGGTTCAAGTAGTCGGAGTCGACTGAATCCGTTTAAATTTGGATGGGCGCAAAATCCGAAACTGGGGCCATGTAAGGTGACATTACCGTACATATGTAATTTTATGAAAGACCTCCGACTCCGTAAGTTTGCCATCCACTCCATGTCGGTAAACTCAGTGGGACTTAGCATTTCCCACCAGTGTTTGCTGCGGATTCCCATCCACTGACTCCTAATCTTAGGTAGAGGAAGGGGGGGCTGTCCACAAGGGCGGGGGTAAGACTTCTGCCTCAACTCGCTCCCTTAAACAGTGCCAGTGTACCGCAAACTGCTAATAACGAATTATCGATGGCACATTTACCAAGAGATACAGAATAGCCATTAATGTCAAATCGATGTTTAAAATGAGCCGCAACGGAGGTGGGACCGTTCAGGTAGTCGATGCTGAGGTAAACAAACGAGAGACTTTTTAACCGCGCAAGGCGGGATAAACAAGGAGAATGAAAGGCTCAGAGGTTCCGATGGAGCACTTTCTCCTTTTCTGTACAAGAGAAGTAGCGTAGGTCTACCGCAGCACGTGTCAAAATAATGTACGATCGGATTAAATGGCTGGACGTGTAAACGTGGATCAAACGCGGATCTCTTTATTTGACGCTCATGTAAACAGTTCGGTTGGGTTCCTTTAATCTGATTAAATTGAATCGTGATTGAAAAAAAGTGCCCATGTAAACAGGCTGAGTGATTGTGGGGAAGCTGCCTATGCTCAGAGACAGAACCAGTGGGATTTTAGGTGGGGTGGGGGGCATGTAATGTTTTGGAGTGTTGGAAATATAGCTGAGGTCCATGCTTACTGAGGATTACAAATGGGAAAAAAAACACTGGAAAGTAATGGTCAGGTGGAAGAGAACCTGTTTGGTCATGGGACTCAAACTCATGGGATGGATTGACTGAGAGTGCCCCTCCCCTCATAAATATCAAATTGTATAAACGCCAAAAGCAGTCAGCCTCAAAGCATCATGGGGGAACTTGCATGTAACGCAAGCCTGTCCCATTTCCCACCATCTCTCCAGCATTGCTGCTCACCTGTGGCGTAGACGCCGACCCGGACGTCCACAAAACCAAGAAGCCAAAACAAGGCGAGTAAACGCCGTGTCCCAGGTCCAGGTTGTCTTGAGGCGTGATGCTGACCTCTCTGCGCCACTTTTTCCCTGCTGCAGTGGTGCCTGCCATAGATTGTGACTTGAGAGCTGCAGAAGTGCATGTCGCAGAATTCATTGCGAAGTGCCCAGCCAACTGCAGGGAGACGAAGCAGCCGGTGTATGGAACTGGGATCTATGCCTCCATCTCCAGCATCTGCAATGCGGCCATTCACGGGTGAGTTGGGACCTGGACAAGTGAGCTTTGAGTGTCAGGGAGTTGGAGCTTTCTGGAAGCAGCGTGCTGGATCTCGGTATATTGCAGATTATAAGCAGATTAGGGAGATGTTTGTATTGTTGGATTCAAGAAGGACTAAGAAGTAGACTTTGACATGCTGTTGTTGGTTTTGCAGGGGCATCATCACCAACTCAGGAGGGAAAGTGATTGTGAAAAAAATGGCAGGTCAGACAGTGTACAAGGGCAGCTTTGCTAACGGGGTGTCGACCTTGACTTTGCCCAGGCGGAGGGAGTCCTTCATAGTGTCAGGTCAGTCCCCTGCGAGTTTATCATCTATGCTGTAGCAGACGGTTGTGCCCAAAGCACATTGCATTGCTGTGATCATCCATCCATCTTTCATCCGCTTATTCTGAGCAACTTTTTGGGCTTATAGTCGTACAGCTACCAGTTTTCAAAAACTTACTACAGATCACATGTCTATTTTCTTTCTTAACAGTGGGTAAACCAAAGAAAGGAGTTATCTACCCATCCACACTGGACTACACCCCCTTACATTCCCCGTCGGTGAAAATAGGTGAGCTGGAAACTTAACAGCTAGGCCTCCCCTGACTTGCCCCACTCGGTTCATTAATCATACGGTGCGTACTGTTGAATGCGTTTGTAACGTGTGGAAGGCAAGATGCATGCAAGATGCATCATGTTTTCATGGGAAAGGAATCGTTTCTTTAAAGCCCCTGATTAAAGTATGACTTTAATTTGTCGACTAGCTGCTGCTTTTCAGATTAGACCGTATTTATATCATGGTCATCTCCGCGCCAGTTGTGAATTACATCTTTCTTATTATAGCATGGCTGCTGGATTTAATTTGATATGTTAAATTTTAGCAATCCAAATACTAAATGTATAAATTCCTTCAGAGCGGTGTGTCGCTCACATCCGAGGGCAGAGATGGCCAGAGTCGGTACCTCTCGTTCCTGTCTGTGGTCAGGTGCTTCCCATGGTTACTGTAGCAGGAACAGTTGCTTTGCTAAGAACCGTGAAGTGGGCTAGTTCTGGCTCAGCAGCAGCTAAAAGAGGGTCGAGCCATTCTAAGAACTGTTTTTCAGCTCCTCCTGCAGGTCAGAAGGAAGCCAAGACCACTCTAACGACCACCATGTTGCCAGTGACAACGATAGCGGAGCCCACCACGACTCCACCCGAGCTGACCACCACCTCAAGCACACCTCCACCCACCACCACCACCACCACCACAGCCAAGCCCCGTGCTGTGCCCCACAAGGTCCGGGATGCTGGTGAGTCCTACGTAGATCCTGGACGCATTAGCACTTGGATGAGAAGCGGATCTTTTGGTGCTAGGGTAACGATCATTGCATAACCACGACATACAGTTGTCATAGTCAGAGGGTTATGTCCAGCTAAACCAATGGATCCATCTGCTTTGGATTGCTGTGCTGTTGCTTCTCGGGAATTCACAGTGATATGAGTCATTTCAGTGGTGGAAGTGCCACGTAGACACAGTGTCACAGGGAGGAATTTCAGCTCTCCCTACTCTCTAATTCAAAACCTTTGTTTGCATTTATTTGGGGACTGGATACAAGCAAGCCTGAGGCAAGGTGTCAGTCAAAGGGTTTTGGTGGGAGGGGCCTAGAAACAGGCCACACCCACAAGTCACCAGAACCCACCCACCTGAATTATAATTCTGTGTCGTCCGATCCAGGCAGCAGTCACCCGTATTTTGCCTCTGTGGCAGCTGCAGCCAGTGCCAGTAAGTGTAGCTGTGTCCTGGGTAGGGGGGTTCAGGAGCATGCAGAGTTTGGGGTGCAACAGTGGGGCGTTCGGTCTGTCCTTTCAAATACCTGACTAGACATAATTTAGCATCTCTGTATGTGAAGTCCCTTCTGAATGCCTGATAGATGCCTTCAAAAATGGACTCTTTGTGAACGAGTCCCACGAAAGGTAAATTAACAAAAGCACAGCATTGAGTTTCTGTTTTCAAAGATGTAGGTTTTCCTTTCATTTAATCTATTTGCTAACAATAATGTAAAATGCTACTCAAAAGAAAATATGCATGAAACTGTATCTGTTTATCTTCCACTTGGGTATAAGGTAGAGTTCTTTGTCAGTCTCAGTTTTAGGTGAAGGTTGACTTACTTAAACTGCCTCTCCTTGTCATGCTTGGTGGGAAGCCTAACCAAACTAACTCCGTCAGGTGTGAGGAGGAGCATGGAGAACTGACCATGGTTTACAGCAGTGTTTCCCAACCTAGTCCTTAGGAACACGCAGACAGTCCACGCTTTAGGAAATGGGAGGGTGCAAAAACTTGGACCGTCTGGGAGGGAGCAAAAACATGGACCGTCTGGGAGGGAGCAAAATTGTGCGTCCCTGAGGACCGGGTTGGGAAACCCTGTTTTACTGTAATCCCTAAACCATACAAACCTTCTTCTTGTTCTCAACGTTGGCTATAGGACAGGCACAGAGTGGTCTCAGAGATGGGTCATCTCAAGGTAAGGAATTTCCTACAGCAGTGGGATGGGCAGAAGTAGACGTGCATCCTGCTGCCTAGGAAACATCAACTAACGGTGGTAAAATTGTTCCCCAAAGCTTTCAGGGGAAGCTCCACCCATACGGGCAGATTTGCACCTCGTATCATACAAGGTAACTCTATCCTGATGCGTGTTGTCTGTCCTTGGCCACTTGGCAGCACCGCGCACAGGAAGTGGGCGGCTGTAAAGGGATTGGGGTGTTTTTTGTGCCAATCCTTTTACCGCTGTTCCTCCCCCGTTCCCCGCATGGTGCTCTTTGCTTTGTATGTGCACAGCTGCTCGCCCAGTGTTTACACACCTGACACGGCCCACGTGCTCCCTCACTGTGGTGAGTCTTTCTCCGGGCTGCACTAGGATATGCGGGTGTAAGAAGAGCAGTAAATGAGCAGGTGAAGTCTCCCGACCTTCTTTTCATGGGAGATGCAGGGGTGAATATAGGGGTGGGGCCACAGGGACATTGGTGGACCCAACTGAAAGCTGATTGGTCCCGTCCCATGTCACTCATCAATTCAAAACTATTTTTGGCTAATGAAAAGGTTGGCCTCTCTGTGTGAATTATGATCCGTCTTATGCCTCACCAGGCCTGAGCTTTTTCTTTACACCACACAGGTCCACACACACAGGAGTCGGGAGCTGCTGTCAGGCGGCCAGCAGGCCCTGCCCTGCGCCCAGGTCAGCCTCCGTCTCACATGATACGCCCACCCCGTCCACGTTCAACTGATTGTGCTGATCCCAAATCAGTGGGGAGGAGTGGGGATAAGAAGGCACATGATACTGAGGCAATTTAATGGTAACTGGTTGATTGATGGGTGTATAGACTGCCGAGAGTTATGTTGAGTATGGTGTACAGGTTTATTTCACTTAAGGTTGGTCTGTATTTTTATTACATATTTTAAAATTATTTCATAACTAAGAAGTAGGTGTCTGGAGTAGCCCATGGGTGTTTGACATGTTCCTGAAGAGCTAAGTCTACCCCTCTGCCTCGCAGGCCGAGTGCTGCTGTCCCCCCCCGAGAGGACCCAGCAAGTGGTACAGTCCAACCCCAGTGAGTGCCTGCAGGTCACATGTGCCCGTGGGCTCATGATCCATTCAATCTCGCCATTAAATAGTCCCTCTGACGCCCTACAGAACAGAGTTCTCAGTGTGTCGGGAAGCAGCACTGTTTTCATAAGCTAATCCCGTTTTGTGAAAGGACTGAGCCCAAACATTAACGGATATCCTGACTGTCTCCAGCTCACTGCCAAAAAATGAGTGACAGGTGACCCCCCCCCCTCCCTTTCTGCACGTAACAATGGCGGCTGCCTGCATGGTTGGAGCCCCTAAGAACATCAAGGCCCAGACAAACTGGGGGTCAAATGGGAAATGTGTTTTCCATCTTCCGCATAAATAGACATGCCTCCCTCAGTGTGAGGACGCACCCACAAGTACAAGAACAGCCAGGTGACGGTCGTCCTTTGTGCTGAAGCCAGAAACCCCTATCGACAGTCGCGCTTTCATCTGCGCTATAATTTAAAAATTTTATTTGCCTACCAGAGCCTGTCATCTAAGATAGCTGAGAATATTCACAGTCTCCTACAGATGGACGCCATTACTGTAGTACACAGAGCTCATGTCTGGACATTAAAACCAGCTCTGGCTGTTTCTGTCATGAGTGTGAATTCTTAACATGGGCCCCCCCCCCTTGCTGTGATCATCTGGGTGGATGATCCCCACCCAGCCTCCGTGTGTCATCAGCTGGGGGGAAATTCAGTCTGGTTCCCACCTTTGATGGCCAACACGGTGAACACAAGCTGACAGTGAGGGAATCTAAAGTCCTGCTTTGGGAACCACCCTGTACAAACACAGCTTGGTGGTGTTTTGACTGGCCTATTCAAAGGACCTTAATAGCTGTGAGAGTTATACAGGGTTCAGTGGGTGTCTGCTATGCTCATAAGACAAAGACCAAAAATCCATTTCCCATTGACACAGAACCTGCTCTTGAATGCTGGTCCAGCTTCAGCTTTGCTTTATATCAAATTTAAAAACAAAATGATGTCATCATTCAGAAAACATGGATGTGGCTTGCTTATGGAGTCTTCTATGACTGAACCTCGTAAGCCCTGCCTGGCTACTTTTGACCTTACAAACAACCCAGACATCAACTCCCAGACGGCTGGTCTTCATCTGGCTGTAGGTTTTCTCTCCATTAACCAATGAACCACTAGATTCTCCGAAGCCATGTGTTGGAATCACCCCATCTGAGCCCTGATTGGTTAACAGAGGAAGCCCCATCTGAGCCCTGATTGGTTAACAGAGGAAGCCCCATCTGAGACCTGATTGGTTAACAGAGGAAGCCCCATCTGAGCCCTGATTGGTTAACAGAGGAAACCCCATCTGAGACCTGATTGGTTAATGGAGGAGGCCCCATCTGGACTGTAGTTCTGAAAGAGCAGCATTGCTTTCTGAAAGTTTAACATCCACTGCCACATCCAGCCGCTGAGGGGTCATTGATGGTCGGTTGCTTGTCTCTGTATCTTTTTCTGCAAAAAGCTATTCTATACTTTTTCCACGCAGCTTTTTCCAGGAGGGAATGGCCACCCTCCTCGCACCAGCACCCAGATCGATTTGCTGCCCCAAGACGACAAACAGGTATCACAAGCAATGGAAAAGCACAGGGGAGAAACGTCCATGTGACAACGAGGCAGAGAGCGTTCGGGACTCACTTCAAAGTCTGCTCTAGTGCAGCAGTGATTCAATGCATAATTAAATATACACTTACTTTAATAACATGCATAATTACTTCTAAAAATAATTTAATACTAGTAGCCAAACTTGTGGAAACACTTTCAATCCTTAGATTACAGAACTTTATTCAACTGCTGCTCCAGTTACTTATTTAATCGTCCAATGTATGATATTTGTAACATTCTTTGATTATTTATAAACATTACCGCCAATATTTGAGTAGTAATTTTTAAAGCCAAAAATACTCACTATTTTGGCCACTAGTATAGATTATAAATTGTACTTCACAGTCAATAACAGCCCAAAGTAAAACCCTCCATGTGGCTTTAATTGCCGAGCTTATTGTTCAAGAACACAAAGTAGCAAGCGAAGAGAGAATAATACTATATTAAATGCAAATAAACTGCAAAGAACTGCTGAGTAATAAGCTCTTATGCAGTGTCACGGCTGGCTGTAGTAAAAAGGGATCATTAACTCTCCCGCCCAATCGTTTGCCTCCATGTTCAGATGTTAGTCACTCGACTCTGGACAGGGGGAACACCTGGAGCCAGCCGGACACACGCATGACTGCAGGTGAGGTGAGGAGCAGGGGGTTCAGTCCCTAGGCGCCCTCTGTTACCTGCTGATATGTTCACGCGTTATTTACGTTGCCTTCTTGATTCTGTCAGCATGTTGGTCATGAAACAAGCTGCAAGGACATAAAGGTGAGATGGAATGTGTCATGCATGAAGTGCTTTGACTGGCTTGGGCTTAGCGAATCACGGTCAAGTAGATGGGCTTCCTCCCAGAATGCACCAGGAATCTCTGCTGATGCTTACTAAGCCACCTGCTGTTTCCCCATCAGTACGGAACCACAGACCAGACGCCTCTGATCTTGACTGGCGCTTTGGCTATGGACAGTATCGTAAGTAAGCATTTCTTTCATTACAGGGCAGTATAGCGTCAAACTCAGTCACCGAAAGAGTCGCATTCAAAACCACCAATGTATTTCTGGGCTGACACAGGAATTCATGTCGTTAACAGTATGACCCAAACTTTGTAAACTTTTGTTCTTTAGTATATGTAAATAACATTGA